>JAHHFK020004299.1:0-157000 GCA_024533555.2 Aedes koreicus
ATTTTCAGTGTAAAAAAACCTTATAGTAAACATACAGGTTAAACTAACTACGATCTAAGGCTATTGTTATTCAAAAACATATAAACGAATTTCATGTACTCCAAATCACGCAGAGCCAAAATATCTCGATCTGGTACATTGGGTTGTCTACCTCGAGCCCGAAGGGAATCATAATGCTCAGATCTGCCTCCACGATGCTCAGCACATAACCAAATAATGTGATCTGCGTCCTGGTAGCCTTGTCCACATTCACAGAGATTACTGTCGCTCAGCCCCACTCGGTATAAATGAGCGTTCAAAGAATAATGTTTGGACATGATGCGAGACATGACACGAATGAAGTCTTGACCCACATCCATCCCCCTAAACCAGGATTTTTCCGACACCTTTGGGATGATTGAATATTGCCATCGCCCCAAATCTCCTTTACTCCATTTATACTGCCAGCTGACGAGTGACTGCTGACGAAAATTAGGAAAAAAAAATCGTTGAAGGCGATTTGTCGATCATAAATATCGCCTTCCATAGCGCCCACCTTTGCAAGCGAGTCCGCTTTCTCTTTGCCCTGAATTGAACAATGAGATGGGACCCATACAAAGGTGATGATAAAATAACGCGAAGATAAAGCACTTAAAAGCTCCTGTACTTTCATGAGAAAATTCGAGGAGTGCTTTATCGGCCTCAAGGAGCGAATAGCCTCTATAAAATTGAGACTATCCGTGAAAATGAAGTACTGATCCGGTGTTAGTGAGGCAACAATTTCTAGCGTAAAGTGTATTGCCGCTGATTCAGCGACATATACGGAACAAGGACCTTGAAGTTTACGATTGGCCCTATAAATTTCATTAAATATATCAAGGCCTGCTGACTCCTCTATCAATGATCCGTCAGTGAAGAACGATTTAGTGGAATCGACTTGGCCAAACTTTGCAGCAAATATCACAGGAGCAAGCATAGGACGATGATTTTCTGGGATTCCATGAAGCCCCTGCTTCATGGATAAATCAAAATGAACCGAATTGTCGAAGTCAGAGAAGCAAACACGGTTGGGAATATTCGGCGAAGGGCTGACATCCTGTGTTATGTACAAATGGTACAAAGTCATGAAGCGAGTTTTAGGATTCAACTCAACGAGCTTCTCGAAGTTTTCGATCACATGGGGGTCATTACTTCACACCTGGTGAGGAGCCGGAGATACAATACTGAAAACCGATCCGAGAGTGGCAACATGCCAGCCAGCACTTCAAGACTCATGGTGTGAGTCGAGTGCATGCAACCTAAGCGATACGAAGACACCGATACTGAATACGTTCCAATTTGATGATGTGCGACCGAGCCGCTGACTGAAAACAAAAACTACCGTATTCTATAACCGACAAAACCGTTGTCCGGTACAACGTTAGAAGATCTTGCGGATGCGCTCCCCACCAGGTCCCGGTAATTGTTCGAAGAAAGTTGATCCTTTGCTGGCATTTTCGCTTCAGATACTCAATGTGGGATCTCCACTTGTGGGTGCACTTTGAATCGAACCAGACCCCAAGATATTTAAAGGACATGGAATGAGTTATCGAGTTACCCCAAATTTGAAACTTCGGTTGTGCTGGATAATGCTTACTAGAAAAAACTACCAACTTAGTTTTCTCCGTAGAGAATTCGATACCTAGCTCGAGAGCCCAAGTAGACAAATTGTCTAAGGTATCCTGTAAGGGTCCTTGCAGATCGACCCCATTGGGTCCCGTGACAGACACTACGCCGTCATCTGCAAGTTGTCTCAACGTACAGTTGTCACCTACACAACTGTCAATGTCTTTGACATTAAAATTATACAAAAGGGGGCTTAGACATGATCCCTGGGGGAGACCCATGTAGCTAAATCAGGAAGCTGTAGAGGTTCCATGAGAGAAGCTCATATGTTTCTCTGACAGCAAATTGTACAAAAAATTATTCATTAATGGTGAAAAACCATAAGCGTGGAGTTTATCTGAAAGAACTTCAACAGATACTGAATCAAAAGCCTCCTTTGATGTCCAAGAATACAGAAGCCATTTGCTCTTTTTTAGCAAAAGCGAACTGAATATCTGTGGAAAGCAACGCGAGACAGTCGTTCCCCCTACGGAAACCATATTGAGTATCTGAAAGTAGGTTGCTCGTCTCAGTCCATTTGTCCAGACGAAAGAAGATCATTTTCTCCAACAACTTTCGAATGCAGGATAACATCGTGATGGGTCGAAAGGAGTTGTGGTCGGACGTGGGCTTACCAGGTTTTTGAATGGCTACAACACCCTTCTCCAATCATCCGGTACAATGTTGAGTTCCAGAAACTGATTAAACAAGTTCAATATGCGCCTCTTAGCGACGTCTGGGAGGTTCTTAAGCATGTTGAACTTGATCCTATCAGCCCCTGGAGCCGTATTGCCACACGAAAGGAGCGCGAGAGAGAGTTCTACCATTGAAAAAGATTGGCTGATCTCATCTATAGAATTTTCGGTTTCGCGAGGAATCATCCGTGCCGGAACAGAATCTGGGCAAACTTTTCGCGCGAACTTGAGGATCCATTGGTCCGAGTACTCTTCGCTCTCGTTGTTCGTAGTTCGGTTACGCAATCTTGGCGCCTTGTTCCAAAGAGTACTCATCCACGTTTCGCGCGATAGCCAGTCTACAAATCTTCGCCGGTATCCGCGTTTCTTGGCCTTGATGAGGCTCTGAAGTTCGCGTTCGAGAGCCATGTATACTTCGAAGTGCTCAGGTGTTCCACGTCTACGGAAAACTTTAAACGCGTTGGACTTTTTACGGTAAATCCCGTTTGTGATAACAATCGCTTTGGCTAACATTTGCGTGAGAGTAAATGAAATAAGAAATACACATTGCCAATCTAAAGATCAATGACAAACTAAAAGTTTGGTCGTGTACGTCTGTCTCGTAACCTGATAGTAGACGAGTTTGTGATCGTAGCAATCGACATGTTTTGGTTTATTGTTTTCGAGAGCGGATGGGTAAAACGAAGGAGCGGGTTGAAGAAATTGACGTTTACAACAAATCGTGAACTGGCCTATTGCTAGACAAAATCGTGAAAAGATCGGAAGTAACAATTGTAAACAATGACTTAAAACGTAAATTTTCTGGAAATGCCTGATTGCTAACATTTATATCCACTATCGACGGGAAGGTAATAACTCCCTGAATCTGTTTCTGGTGCTATTTTGTCTGTGGAAGCAAGCAGATCCCAGAAAAATACGCTAGAAGTCATTGTTTACACATGTTACTTTCGACCTTTTGACTATTTTGTCTAGATTTCATTTCACCTTCGCACACATGCACAGAATCGCACTCAAACAATATTGTTAGTTTATGTACAGATTGAGGAGCGGAAGAAAACATTTTTTCAATCGGAAAGCAATCCGCATGCTTTTAAAAAGTCCCTGCAATTGGGAACTTTATTCCATGGCTATGAAATAAAGTGAGCCTTATGCTCGTTGCTGAAGGTATGTTCCGATCGATCAGACGTAAGCAGAGGGATTAATGTCTAAATATTGGCAGTTCTAATTATAGATTACATACAGCTTCATCAAATGTCTCAGGTGCTGACTAAACTGCTTAAAACCCGTGCCGTACCCTATAATGCTTATGATTACTTGGGTTTTTTTTTAATAATCGTTTATTTGTACAGGCTCAATCGAATCAACTTTACAGAGCCAAATTTTCATATTTATATACATCATTTATCTTAAAACTACAATTAGGAGGATAGAGCCGATTACTCGCGACCGTCTCGAGGTTAATAGGAATTACAAATTACGGATGGGAAAGAGGGTGGGAATTTAAGGTATGGTTTACATAACACATTAAATTTAAATTCTAAATTATCTAAAAACTTATCACTATACAATTTATGGTTTACTTTTGACTTGAACATTTTTTGAAAAAGAAAAAAAACACACATACACAGATAAAAAAAAAACTCATAGTAAATATACAGGTTAAACTAACTACAATCTAAGGCTAATGTTAGTCAAAAACACATAAATGAGTTTCATGTACTCCAAATCACGTACAGCCAAAATATCTCGAATTGGCACATTGGGTTGTCTACCTCGAGCCCGAAGGGAATCATAGAGCTCCGATCGGACTCCACGATGTTCAGCACAAGACCAAATAACGTGATCTGCGTCCTGATAGCCTTGTCCACACTCGCAGAGATTGCTGTCGCTCAGCCCAACCCGGTATAAATGAGCGTTCAAAGAATAATGATTGGACATGAGGCGAGACATGACACGAATGAAGTCTCGACCCACATCCATCCCCTTAAACCAGGATTTCTTCGACACCTTTGGGATGATAGAATGTTGCCATCGCCCCAAATCTCCTTTACTCCATTTATACTGCCAGCTGACGAGTGACTGTTGACCAAAAATAGGAAAAAATTCGTTGAAGGCGATTTGCCGATCACAAATATCGCCTTCCATAGCGCCCACCTTTGCAAACGAGTCCGCTTTCTCATTGCCCTGAATTGAACAATGAGATGGGACCCATACAAAGGTGATGATAAAATAACGCGAAGATAAAGCACTTAGCTCCTGTACTTTCGTGAGAAAATACGAGGAGTGCTTTACCGGCCTCAATGAGCGAATAGCCTTTATAGAACTGAGACTATCCGTGAAAATGAAGTACTGATCCGGTGTTAATGAGGCGACCATTTCTAGCGTAAAGTGTATTGCCGCTAATTCGGCGACATATACGGAACAAGGAGCTTGAAGTTTACGATTGGCGCTATAAATTTCATTAAATATACCAAAGCCTGCTGACTCCTCTATCAAAGATCCGTCAGTGAAGAACGATTTAGTGGAATTAACTTGGCCAAACTTTGCAGCAAATATTACCGGAGCAATCATAGGACGATGATGCTCTGGGATTCCATGAAGCGATTACTTGGGTTGTCCAATACAGAAATCTTCTATCTGGTCAGCATATTCCTGAAAATAATTAGCACACTAGCACAGCGTTGTGAGAGACTTCTAATCTGTTCGCCTATGAAAAAGCCTTGACCTGTTGAATAACTTTGCTCAAGACAGCGATATTCCTGGAAGGGATGTGTAGTCCAAAGTACAACGCACGAGTGCTGAAAGAATAAATTGTACTCCAGTATAGAAAACAAAGACCTAGTCCAACGTCAAAAAACAGATTATTCTGTAAGACATGTTTTCAAAAGATTGCTATATACTTTGCTAGTAACATTTCAAGGATAGCAATTTGAGCGATCGAAGAGCCCGGTTGGATGATTTCGGAAATAAATGCAATATCTAATCTTAATACCACTACGCCAACCAGCGTCACCATGTTTTAGCTGGCAATCTTTGGTGATCATGTGGCTCGTTGAGGCGTCAGATAGGAACTTTTGAGGTTGTACGCATCCTTCTTTCAGGTTGTCAACTCACCATTTGAAGCCCAGGTGTGATTTACGATCCGCTGACTTCAACGGTGTGCCATTTTTCGGATTCCGGGTGATAATCAGACTTCCCCTCCTAAGGGGCTATTCATAAATCACGTCGACTTTTCTGTGGCAGAGGGGGGGGGGGTTCGACCAAAGTTAACAAAATTTCTAAAAAATGTATGGAGAAAAGTCTACGAGGGGAGAGGGGGGTCTGAGATTTTCAAAAATGAGTCTACGTGGTTTATGAACAGGCCCTAACCATTTCTGTACGTCACATGGCGTGTGACGCTCGAAAGATTGTCTTACTCTCGAATGAATAGTCCGGTATTTTTGTATCGCGCGTGCAGAATCCAATCGCAACGCACTTGCTCATGTGAAGTCGTAATGTAAACAAATGAACTTTTCCTGACATCCAATGCCGACTGAGATTCTATACACTGTCAGCTTGATTCTGTGAAATTTAGAAAAAAAAATTAAAAAAATTGTTGTTTTGTATTTACGTGACTTTCAGCCTGAGGATGGTTTGACTTTGATCCTACATATGTTTTAAAAACGGTGAACTCATCCATGAAAGCTATTCATTAGACTTATCTCAAAAGAACGATCCATGGCGCTATAAAAAATGACAATTATTGCTTTTTATCGATGTCCCAAGAGACTCGCATTCCATTTTCCACATTTTTAAATACATGGACAACAATGTTTAACTGCACAATGAATTATTAGCACCACTATCAGATAATAATTCTTCACACCGACCAAAAACACAGAGAGCGAAGAGGATTCGCAAATTAAACACGGAAAACAAACGCACTCTCCACCATCATGAACCGCCAACTCCAACCACACTGCGCCAAATTTCCTCATTAAAAATTTGATCATTTCATCCCATCTCTCTGCCATCAACTGCGTGCGAAAGAGGCACTTCTCGCCGAATCGGATGGGGTCAGGCAAAATTCGAAAGCTTTCAGCTGAAAACAAATATGTAATTCCACCCTCTCTCGCTCTCTCTCTTGCACTGTCTCCTCGGTCCTTCAGCGAACCACAGCATTTTTATTTTAATTCAGTGTTTTTGGGTGTCTGTCATTTTATGATCCCATGGCTCGCAGTTTTTTTTTAACAGCCTGTGGCGCCGGGATGAGAGGCGATCTGATATAATGCGGAATCGGATAACAATTTCCCATCAAATTTACGCTGACGTGCGGTGAAGAGTGTGGAGCAATTCCACGCTCAGCAACGAAAGCAACTGATGCGACCCTTTTGCATCATTCTTCGGCATCGATTTTTAAATCGAAAAAAAATTAGATGCATTGCAGCGCAAAAATCGATTGAGCACACGTTTTGTTTCGTTTATGTCCGCGTTAATTTTCGAACTCAAACATCCATTAAAAAAATTTCATTGTGGTTTCCTAATCAAAATATGTAGGAGGAGTATTTGATAGAAAAATCAATCAAATTCTAATAATGTAGACTAAATGATCTGTCAAGATGACCCGTTTATAAGCCACCACAGCATGCTTTAGATGCTACACAGAAAAAAGAAAAAAAAAAAGCGTTCCCGAAAATGAAAACGGACCGTGAACTAGTTCACGTCTTCAAGATTTTTCCCTTTAAACGTTATTTAGTTCATGATAACGTGATTCAGTTTACGGTGTATTTTTGCTTGTTCTCGAATTCATGACTGCAGTTCACGGATCTGGCTGGGCACGGATTTTTTTTTTCAGTGTAAAGGGTGTGCCGTTTAAAACCCGCACACACTGAAATTACTCTAATGGCTGGCCTACAATTGATACGTTGCGGATGCGTTTGCGTGAATGTCAACAGTTTTCACATAGGTTTTCTGTCAAATTTACGTCAACGGAACGCAAACGTATCTTTTGTGGGTGACCCTTAACTTTTGATCCGTTGAGTAAAATTAATTGAAACTTTGCGTAGACATAGTTTAATGTGTATTGTTTACACTCTGTGAGTTGGTTTCATCAGGGGCGCAAAAGTTTTAAAAATGATTCAAAATGACAAAATATGTCGCAGTTCACCAAGAAGTTCCATATTTGACAAGCGATTTGTACTTGCGGAAAGCGCAGTACACCTTTCGCTACCACAAGCACCATGAATGGACAAAGGTATTTGGAAGAGTGTCTCCAAAAGTGGCTTATCACTCTCCTGAAGGCTCACGACGATTCGACGATCTTCTGGCCGGATTTGGCATCATGCCACTACACGAAGGACATGCTAGAATGGTATAAGGTCAAGGTTCACGTATTCGGATATAAAGGCGAAATAAATTGAATGAATGATATCATAACTAACTTTACATGTTTTTTTTAACACCCTGAAAATTTTGTGATAATTGGATAAGAACTCGAATTTTGAGAATGAATATTGTGTGTGTGTGTGTGTGTGTGTGTGTGTGTGTGTGTGTGTGTGTGTGTGTGTGTGTGTGTGTGTGTGTGTGTGTGTGTGTGTGTGTGTGTGTGGATTTCAAACGGTAAACCCTTTACTGTATACGAACGGTCCTTATAAAATGCTGTGGTATAAGGTGTGGCCCATTTAGCATTGGAACAAACATTTCTAATTCTAACAGCGACCCTAGTGGTCGGATTTGAAAGCTATGACAGATTATGAAATTATAACAACATCAGAAGTTTTTTTTTCGCGGTGCAGTTCGAACGTGTTTCAGAGAAAAACGAAATGGAAGAAGAAAGAAGAAAAATAATGCGGCGTGTTTTTAAAAAGTACAGAGAAACTTTGTCGACGGATTGCAAGCCTCAAAGCAAGCGTCGGGCGGGTACTGTTAACCGTCAACTGCGGAACAAAGTCATCAAGAACATTAAGGCAAACCCCAACATCTCAGACCGCGATTTGGCCAAACAGTTTCGCGTTGCACTCAGTACCGTGCAACGTATTCGTCTCCGGGAAGGCTTCGAGTCATACCGTGCCTGTAGACAACCAAATAGGGATCTAAAGCAGAACAATGAGGCCCGAATCCGTGCCAGAAAACTGTATGATCAGTATAGTATACACAGAGAGGAATTTGGTAGTCAATTTTCCCATTATTGGGGGTTAGGATGACTATTGCAGTATAGTGATTTTGAACCGACTATGATCATGGTCAAAACTACCATTAAAAATAGTTGATCCAACATTTGCCATAATGTCGGAATAGTCCTTGTTACCATGATCATAGTCAAAAATGCCATGAACGTGATGAATTCGACCATTTTCATGGTTATTGTAACTATTATATGCGATAGTCATCCTGACCATGATTTAATTTTCGGTACAACGATGAAATTTTTTTCAGAGTAGTTTTCTTCTACAGTCAGTACCCAAGTAACAATTTTAGTTTTATTCCAGCCGTATAACACTTCTCCCGGCTTTGTTGATAAAGCTACATTCAAAACTGTTTTGTCTACCAACACCTCCTCTATGCTTCTTTAAAGCCGAAATTTGTACAAAATGGCCCACTCTATTGACGGTTGTGAAAACAAGTTAATAAAACCTTTATAAGAATATAAAGATTTTGAAAATGTTCTAGTGAAAGATGTTATGACCACTTGAGAACCTTCTTAAAACCTATTGGCTGCCATGAATACCAGAATGCGGCCAAACGGCCACAGCCGTCAAACTTCACTGTGCAATCGATGTTGTTTTTTGTTGTTCTGCTTTGTTCAATTCTCTGCTCTTCTGATCAGTCTAGTGTTGCAGAAATTTTGTTTGATAGCAAAATATCCAAAACAAAGTATGTTTTCTACAGCGTATTATCAAAGACCCCCAATAACAAGACACACAGGTGTCAAATTTTTTCGATACATACCGTATACTTCATGCACGGTAGCGCCCTCAAACGACTTCCAGAAACATGACATAAATATGTGTGTGTGTGTGTGTGTGTGTGTGTGTGTGTGTGTGTGTGTGTGTGGGTTGTGTGTGTGTGTGTGTGTGTGTGTGTGTGTGTGTGTGTGTGTGTGTGTGTGTGTGTGTGTGTGTGTGTGTGTGTGTGTGTGTGTGTGTGTGTGTGTGTGTGTGTGTGTGTGTGTGTGTGTGTGTGTGTGTGTGTGTGATCAAGCAAAGTTACTGTGTGTGTGTATTTGTAATCTTCTGTGCTGAAGAGAAACGTCAAAAAAAATCAAAACAAACTTGTACTGTGCTTTCGGATGGAATCCAAAGTCTGACCATGGTAGAGAAACATTTTTGATTCACGGTAAATTTCAGCTTTGAGACTATCGGTAGTCACTAAATGCATTCTTGTTTACACTTCCAGACAGAAGAATTACAAATTTTCAACATTTGTTGCCGATGTAGGAACAAGCTGCTGGAATTCCATCTGTTCTACTGTCAAGTTGAGAAACTGTATGCTACGGAACCTCAAGTGATCGAAACCAAATTGGAAGACGGCCCAACTGAAATTCAGTCCAGTGCGAGTGATCATGAAAGCGGTGATGTCAAATCAGAAACCCACGAAAGCGTGATTGAGGAGGAAGTACTTCTAGAAGATGATTTCGACGAAATTGGACACGACAACGAACCAGAACCAGACGTTTCTTTTGGAAGATTTTGATCATCATAAAAACATGGAACCGACAAACCCAAATCAAGGTTTACTTCCCGTTACCGACGAGGATATCCTTTTATATTGTCAGATGAAGTGTCACGATTGCATGCAGCAATTCGACAGTTTCACCATGCTGAAAGAACACTGCCAGATTGTTCACAATCAGAAATGTTACGCCATTTGCTGCAACTGTCGATTCGAGGACCTGAAAAGCCTTCGCGAGCACATCCGTGTACACGTGAATCCAGCTAGCTTTCGATGCGAGCAATGTGTGTCTTTTAATTATAAACATTGATACAGCAAGAGAAAAATGTTAGATTTTCGATTTCTAATGGCAGCCAAGGAATCTAACACAAGCTCACAAGAACCTCTTTTCAATAGCCTGCAAAGTACCTGCATATTATAAATCCAATTCAATTCAGCAGTAGACATGTTCATAATGAAACCTACATATGCCGTTGATGAGTTAATGGAACATTCTTATATCTTTGTAGGGTGGATCCTCACATAGCCAAGTTAGCAATTACATCTACCGGAGCGGCTATACAGGCTAAGGCTATACAATTACAATTACCACAAATCGTACCGAGCCTTAAAGTCTTTCGGAGTAACTATCAACTCGGGCACGTCGTAACGTGGCACATTGAAGTAGTTCATCAAGTCTGACTTGTTCATGTAGCGGGCCCGAGCTTCAGTCCACTCTTCCTCATTCTCCATACGCCAGTCGACGACTTCTGTTTCACCGTGGTTTGGCCAATCTAACACCAAAAGTTCCGCATGGGTGCTGATAACTTTAAGATATAGTTGCTTGTAGATGTTTTCCATATCCTGCAGATATTTGTCGTTGAGAACCATATATCCGACTTCAACTGGATTCGCTCGTTTTTTTAACAAGATCCTTTGACGCATTTACAGGAACATCTAGATAAATGACCAAATGTGGTTTCATAAGTTCGGAAAAAGTATTCCTCACCAAATCGTAATAAACCGAACGGGCGCCCTTAGATATGTAGCCGTTCTTGAACATGGCTTCTACGAAAACAAAATCCGAATACACGCAACGGTCTAGCACGACTCCTTCTCCGGTAGAAAAAAGATGAGTCAATGCATCAATGTACTGCGAGTAACGTTGCATTAGCATACGAATTTGAAAAGTTGCGACATTTTTATGGGCTGGATTCTGCTGAAATTTGTTCACATTAAAATTTTGTACATTTGGTGGTAACTGCGGGTCCAGTTTTCGCAAATCGTACCCATATGAGTTAACATAGTAATTGTCCATTGTAGCTTCCGGGAAGTACTTCATTTCCAATTCGGTCGCAAGCTCCTTTGCAAATGCCAACTTACCGGCAGCGATTGGACCATCCACAACTACTACCTGTCATAAAAAACCCAATAATTCTATAAATATTTCACTCACATCACCTTCCAAATTTTCTCATTACCTTGACTATTATTGCGTGCAATGATGAAATCCTCGTCCAAAAGTGATCTTTACAGAAACGTTTCCAGGCAGTTGTATATCTGTTCCAATACCAATAAAAGCTAAAGTTGATGCTAAAATTATATTGCAATTGCTTGTTGGTGATGTTGAGCATCAAAAGTTCAGCTGTCAAAACAAATGCAAATCAAAACATACACACACACTGATGGGGGCTCTCGTGTTTTCACACACATATTTTTTTTTTTTTTTTTTGTGAAAAGCTGGGGGGGGGTGCGAACCTGTCGAGTGAAAAGGAGGGGGCCCAAGTAACACTACTTGTCATATTCATGTTAATAATACACGTTTTAGACCAAGCTCATGTTTTTTTTTTCTAACGTCTATAACTTAATTTCATACACGGATATAACCGAAAAACATCTTTTAGGTCATACCAGATGTTTTGTAGAACATCCATGAGACATATATTATGTTCTATGGATGCTTCAAACAGCATGCTTATAACATAATGATATGTTTTGTCAAAGCAAGCACGGTATGAACAAAGTAAAAAAAAATATAAACAAGATTTTTTAATGGCGAATCGATATCGTAGCTAATGGAATTTTGCGCGTTAAAGATGATTGTTTATTACTTTTTCAAATGAGAAATTAAAACTGCTTTACGCATGGAAGTTGTATCAAAATTGTATATGCGGCTCAAGGTTAGCAGTGCAACTTTCCGTTTTATCTTCCCTAAATTCATGCGCCGTCGATTGGATTAAAAAACGTAGAAGGTACCCCAGATAAATTATTGAATTTTAGTGAGATTTCTTTATGGAATTCACAAAAACCAACATGGTGATTTTCCAAGTCTACAGTCCTACAGTACAAGTCTACAATACGGGTAAAAACATTAGTAACACATTTGATTTTCAAATGTTCGTTTTTTATTTTCTGCGTTTTTTGTTGTGAAATTGAACCGAGTAATGTCAGTATGAATGAAAATACAAATACAATTTTTCTATTATGTTGTGCGAAGCTACATCTCAAAAGACTCCCCCTCAAATTAAGCGTAACAATTTATAAAAAAAATACTAAACATTCTCCCAAACTGTTGCTTTACGCAACATTTGAATAAACCCCTATGCCCAATTTGGCTTCTATTTGCATCAGTGAGTGGCATCACAATCTTACATTTAGGTAGTGTTTTATTTTATTCCAGTATTTCAAATAAACATATTTTCAGCCGTCACTGTATTGGATTCACAATCTATTCTGAATGATTTCACTATCGCATGAGGATGTTAAAAACATGTTTCAAATTCATCTTGAATGCAACCTATCAACATATTTACAAACATCTAGCATACACGCTATTTTCAAACAATCCAAAATGAAGTACGCTTGACTCAAATCAGTTAAAAGTATAGCTACTCAAAAGTGAGTAAAGATAGTTCGTAGTGGTAAGATGACAAACAGTCACCGATGTTTTCAAGAAGTAAAATTTAAGTTGATCGAACAAAAATAGAACAAAAATGTGTTCGCTGTTCTGGTACCACGTTTGAACCAAATATGTGTGGAAAAACATCCTCAAAACTTTTTCAAGACCAGACATGTTTGGTATTTCATCCTCACGACTTTTTTACGACAAACTTCTTATATTCTTGTCAAAGAAGATGTTTCTGGTGTTACTTGGGTACGCTTTGTTTGTGGTTTTGGTCAATAGGATTATTTTTGGGGATGGGGATATGCGATTCAAAAAAAAAATAAAAAAAAAAAAAAAGGGGGTAAATGAACCGTTCCTGAATTTTTTTAATATTATTGGGGGGGGAAAAATGTTTCGAGATATAAAATGGGGGGTTTTACCAAGGGTCGCGGGAAGTTAATCCAAAAATGGAAAAAATTGTGAAAAAGTGGGAGAGAAAGGTAGAAATTTAGGGTCAGAACGGTAAATATATAATAAAGTGATGCAGATCGATGTTGCCATACGTGACAATCCGTTGGGTAGTTTCGACTTTGGAATTCTCCAGATCACCGAAGAAGATGTTCTAATCACCATTCGACGCCATGGACCAGAGGGAATTCCGCCGTCCATGATTAAAAACTGCTCAGACGCTTTGGTGGGGCCTCTAGCCAAGATGTATAATCTATCTCTGCAACTTGGGATTTTTCCTGCTGGATGGAAGGTCTCGACACTCACGATTCACAAGAAAGGGACAAATGTAACATATATCGAGGCATTACGTCACTAAGTGCCTGCTCTAAGGTTTTCGAGATAGCGCTGAACAATGCACTCTTCGCATCTTCCAGGAATTGCATATCTAGTGATCAACATGGATTCTTCCCGAAAAGATCTGTTGCCACAAATCTATCCCAGTTCACTTCGCTGTGTATTCGTTCGATGGACGCTGGTCTGCAAGTGGATGCTGTGTATCACTGATTTCAAAGCTGCTTTCGATCGCGTTAATCATGATATCCTCCTTCGAAAGCTTGAGAAAATGGAAGTGTCTGAAACATTTATGAGTTGGATCATGAGTTGGATACCATACCTTTCTGGGCGATCTGTGAGTGTTATGATTGGAACATTGCAATCTGAACCTTTTACTGCTTCTTCCGGTGTGCCTCAAGGTTGTAACATTGGTCCACTTCTATTCTCGCTCTTCATCGATGACGTTGCATTTATTTTGCCGCGTGGTATGCGACTCTAGTTTGCTGATGACGTGAAGATATTTGCGATTTCATCATGTAATGAGGACTGTCTGGAATTGCAGAATTTGCAGGTTTTATTTGATGATTGGAGTCAGCGAAAGTTTTCTTACCTTATGAGTCGAAAAATGCAGCATCATCGCGTTTTGCAGAAAACTTTAGCCAATCAGCTTTAACGACAGTTTTTCTGGGCAAACTCTTAAGCGTGTAAGCCAAGTCAAAGATCTAGATGTATCGCTGGATCGCGAACATGCATTTTGGCTGCATTATAAGGATATAATTTTAGAAGCTAATACGTAGCTGGGTTTTATCTTCAAGACCACCGATGGACTTCACGACCCGCTGTGGAGAAATCTTGTTGTGCCAAACGCCTGAACGGGTGTAGTTTGGTTGCATTTATGGTTGTTTTTAGATGGGTTTTGTTAAATTTGGGTGTGTGTATTGGGGGTTTTTTTTGGGTGGGGGGGGGGGGGGGGGTATTTGCGTAACTTGTCCGGGGGTGAGATTCGAACTCGTGACTTTGGCGTGAGAGGTATGGATCACTACGCCGGAGTCGCCCCCACAAAAAATAGAGGTTTATTTTTATATTTTTTTGTTTTTAATTTTGTTTACGTAGCTGCATTGCATAAATTTATCAAACTTAACATTGCCGTTCTTAGAATGAACTTTCTTTACTTGTTTTTTTTCAATAGTATCTACATAGAAGGAAAAAGTGCTGTAGTTCCTACTATTTGGCTGACTACGCCAGTTTTTAAAACTACAATGGCAATCTTTAATAACTTCCGTGTTTAAACTATTGCTTTTTCGTGAAAACTACCATAAATTTTGACAGGTATTTTCTATTGCAATGTTTACATACCAGTGTATTATCATAGTAGAACTGAAGAAAATTATTTTCTGCAATTTTTTTTAGATAAAGGGTGATACGGTCAAAATTTGGTCAAGGGAAAACGCGTGTAAATCGGTGAAATCGTTTATTTAAAAAATCAAATTAAATTTCTTTTTCAAGTTCAATTAGTATAAAATTCAGGAAAAATATTCAGTTTAGCTTCCGCTTTTCCAAATCCGAATTGCCGGGCCTTACGCTTGACCCCTGCCATCAGATTTTGTACAGCCACCTTGTCCACCTTCTTCGCCGCAGAAAGCCAGTTTGCCTTGAACTGCTGCTCGTCCTTAGCAGTTTTTTTGGTCTTCTTTAGGTTCCGCTTGACAATAGCCCAGTATTTCTCAATTGGGCGGAGCTCTGGCGTGTTGGGAGGGTTCTTGTCCTTGGGAACCACCTGCACGTTGTTGGCGGCGTACCACTCCATGGCCTTTATACCGTAATGGAAAGATGCCAAATCCGGCCAAAACAGTACGGAACAACCGTTCTTCAGGAAAGGCAGCAGACGTTTATTCAAACACTCTTTCACGTAAATTTCTTGGTTGACAGTCCCGGAAGCTATGAAAATGCTGCTTTTCAAGCCACAGGTAAAGATGGCTTGCCAAACCAGATATTTCTTTGCGAACTTTGACAGTTTCGTGTGCTTGAAAATATCTGCTATCTTTCCCCTTCCTTTTGCCGTATAAAACTCCTGTCCCGGAAGCTGCTTGTAGTCGGCTTTGACGTAGGTTTCGTCGTCCATTACCACGCAGTCAAACTTCGTCAGCATCGTCGTGTACAGCCTCCGGGATCGCGCTTTGGCCGTCGTATTTTGTTTATCATCGCGATTTGGAGTCACTACCTTCTTGTAAGTCGATAGTCCGGCTCGTTTTTTGGCTCGATGCACGGTTGTAGACGATACACCCAGCTTATTTGCGGCATCTCGGAGAGATAGGTTAGGGTTTCGCTTGAAACTACCGGCAACTCTCTTTGTCGTCTCAGCGGCTTCCGGTTTTCGATTTCCCCCCGACCCAGACTTCCTGGCTGTCGACAAACGTTCCCCAAACACTTTAATTACATTTGTAACGGTTGATTTGGCAACTTTTAGCGATTTTGCCAACTTTGCGTGCGAGTAGCTCGGATTTTCGCGATGCGCGAGCAAAATTTTGATACGCTGCTCTTCTTGCTTGGACGGCATTTTGACAACTGAAGAGTGAATTCAAAAATAAAAATAGGAACAAAATTCACACCCCACACCTTCAAAAGGGGGGGGGTGTGGTTTTTTTATAAAAAAAATAAAGAAATAAACAAGATATATTTATATCATTTTTATTATCGCCCTCCCCTTTAGGTATGTGTTTTTAATTTAACCCTCGGATCGGTAGTTTCTACCATGGTTTTTCTTTCTGTGTAGAAGCATTTCATATACAAAAAAAATATCTTCAAACTACGCCATCAGTTTGAACGTAATTTTCTCTTGCATTACCTTAGATTAACTTCTTGTGCAAAATGTAGCAGTAAGAGCAGCTCAAGCACCCCCCTTTCTTGATTAAGAAGGGGTTCAAACTTCTATCAGAGCATGCTAGCCGTACACATTTCGTGTTGTAGTTGTAGTTGTAGTGATAATTCTCATGTTTGGTTGAAATGTGGGTTTCATCCGTTTGAAGCCTCCTCTTCCAGAAGAGAGAGGGGTTTCAAACCACCATAGAAAAGAATCCTGCTTCCAAAAACCCCCACATGCCAAATGTGATTCCATTTGTTTGATTAGTTCTTGAGTTATGCAGAAATTTGTGTTTCATTTGCATGGGAGCCCCCCCCCCCCCCTCCATTCCAGAGGAGGGTGGGGTCTTGAACCACCATTAGAACCTTTCCCGGTCCAAAAAACCCTACATACAAATTTTCACGCCGATCAGTTCATTTCTGTTTCATTTGTATAATAGCCCCCTCTTCTAGAAGAGGGAGGGGTCAAGAACCACCATAGAAAAATGTTCTGCATCCAAAAACCCCCACATTTGCTTGATAAGTTCTCGAGTTATGCAGAAATTCGTGTTTCATTTGTATGGTAGCCCCCCCCCCCCCTTTCTAGAGGAAAGAGGAGTCTCGAACCATCATGAGAAACTTCCCCGGCCCCAAAAACCCCTGCAAACAAATTTTCACGCCGAACAGTTCAATTTCTGTTTCATATGTATTAGAGTCCGTTCTCCCCTTTTTCACGGGAGGGAGGAGTCTCGAACTACCATAGAAAAGAATCCTGCCTCCAAAAACCCCCACATGCCAAATTTGGTTCGATATGCATAATTAGTTTTCGAGTTATGCAGATATTTGTGTTTCATTTGTAAAGGGTGTCCACGATGAAATTGCCACACACAAAATTGATTCGCAAAATTCGAGTTTTCATCCGATTGCCATCAAATTTTCAGGGATTCAGAAATAACTATTAAACTTCATTTTACCATTTTACTCGTATTTTATTTACAGTCCATACGCAAATGCCCGCACCTTGGCCTTAACCCCGGCCATAAGATTCTGCACAACCTGTGAATCAACCGTTTTTTGCATGTAAACCCATACTGTCTTCAGTTCCTCGACTGTCTTCACTACCTTAGGTTGTTTAAGAAGGTGCTGCTTCATAATCGCCCAGTACTTCTCGATGGGGCGGAGCTCCGGAGTGTTGGGAGGGTTGAACATTTTCGGCACGAAATTGACCTTATTGTCCGCATACCACTTCAGCACGTCCTTGGAGTAGTGGCATGAGGCCAAATCCGGCCAGAAGATTGTTTGGGCGTTGTGGGCCTTCAGGAGAGGAAGCAGCCGCTTCTGGAGGCACTCTTTTATGTACACCTGTCCGTTCATCGTGTCCTGGGTCACGAAAGGTGCACTCCGCTTCCCGCACGTGCAGATGGCTTGCCAAACCAGGAATTTCTTCGCAAATTTGGACATCTTCTGAGTGCGGACATGCTCCGGAACGCTGAACTTATCCTTGGCCGTGAAAAACAGGTTGCCGGGGATCTGTTTGAAGTCGGCCTTCACATATGTTTCGTCGTCCATGATGCAGCATTCAACTTTCGTCAGCATGTTGAGGTACAACTTCCTGGCACGGGTTTTGGCGGACTTGTTCTGCTTCTCGTCGCGATTAGGGGACTTTTGTACCTTTAACGTTCGAAGCCCAGCCTTAGTTTTGGCCTTCTGGACAAAACTTCGGCTTAGGTGCAGCTTCTTAGCCACATTCCGAACGGAGGCGTTCGGATTTCGGTTGAAGGCCCCAACTACGCGGTTGTGATTTTTGGTGTTGTACGGAATACTTTTTCCTTCACTTCTGGGCTTCCGATCGGTGGTCAACCGTTCCTCGAACCGCTTAATCACTCGCGACACCGTGGAATTCGCGATTCCCAACGTTTTAGCGATGGAACGATGCGAGAGATCCTTGTTCTCGTGATGAATGCGCAAGATTTTATCACGCACGAGCTGTTCTTTCGACTCCATTTCCGTGATCACAGGACTTTAAAACTTGCAGGATGTAAATAATGCACTATGAACTAAATCCACCCAAATTTTCATTGAATTCTACCCAACGGTTAAAAAGTTAGAGCAATTTCATAGTGTGGCAATTTCATCGTGGACACCCTTTATGAGAGGGCTCTCATACAAATGAAACAAAAATTTCTGCATAACTCGAGAACTAATTATGCATAGGAGGGAAGGCACTGAAACCATCATAAGAACCTTCTTCGTCCCCAAAAACTTCTGTATACAAATTTTCACGCCGATGACCGGTTTAGTAGTTTCCGATTCTATAAGGCCGTTTTCAGCGGTCGTGGTCTATTCTAAATTTTGACATTTAAATAGACCAAACGAAATTTCCCAATTTCAACGGTGCGTTCCAAATTTCATTTTCGAACAGTTTCGATGTAAAAAAAATAAAACTGTCATACGCTTTGTTTTTTTTTTTTTTTGTTCCGAATTTGAAACGGAATCCAGAGCGCTCTAAATTTGTTCAGGCAGCTGAAAAAATGGTGTAAAACAACAACAAGGGCAAAGTGCAAAACCACGTGGATCGCTCGCTCGTTTTTCGGTAAGTCTGAAAACAACATTACGGTATTACCAACAAGATTACTGACTTTGCTCAAGTTCTCCTTTTTTTTTTTTCTTAAGCTCTTTGAACTTTATCATAGCTTTTTTTAACATTATGGAGTTCTGCTGGCAATGGTGGAATGCTGAACACTGAGGTTCTTTGAACTGAACTGATATTTTGAGAAATATGTAACTTCAAACTTTGAAAAAATCTGTGAACTTTGCATCAGTTCTACAAAGTTTGAAGAATTTCTGCGAACTATATTATGAAGTTCTTTGATGATTGATGAAGTTTTGTGAATATGACTAAACTCTACGAAGGGTTAGCTTTGAGCAGAAGTAATCCATCCCTATGAATATTTTTTTCAGTATACTAAAACAAGCCTAACTTGCTTTCAAAGCTTTATTTATTTTTATCATGCATGATTTTGTTAACAAGTATGTTTTACACGTTGCTTGAGTCTTCCTCAAAAAGTTGTATTTTCCATATATCGAATTTTGTGCACTTTGGAAGCATATGAAGGCTAGCAAGAGAGGTGCTATAGAAAATCCCAGTTACAAATATGATTGTTCCAAGGTAGTTGAAGCATTTCAACTAGCAGCACAAGTTTGCACACCTTGGGGTAAATTGAAATAAGTACACAAGAGGAAAAGTTACACAAATTTTGCCATGCTGAAAAATCCTAAGCATCTCAAACCTTACGCAATCAACTAAAAAGCCGAAAAAAAGGCTTGTGAAACCTATGCGACCTTTTGGGGGTTGCGCGAGCTGGGGTATATTAGGGATTTTTCAGCTCGGCAAAACGTGAATCACTTCTTCTGCTGAGAAATTACTTCCAGAACCGGGAGTTGATTCACGAGACAATAATGGGGTAGTCAACGTTGAAGATAAAGACGGAATTTTTGAAAGGTTACATCCTCTGGATCGGATTGTACAACAGTGTGCTGATGTTGGCGTAGTGATCGTTGATTTTGCGGATGACATCGTATTGTCAATAACAGGCGAGTGGAAGAGGTGTTGGGGTGCGCTGCACATCACAAAATGGAGGATGTTGGTCAGCTGTTGGTCAGCAAATGCAAAGTGTCATTACTCCGAAAAGAGTGATGACGGGCTGAAAATCAATAGCTATGTGATCTATGCCCGGGAGAAGGCGGCCGCGGTGGGTAAGTGATGCCAGACAACGGTGGATCAAAAGTAGTAAAAGGCTTCCTCTGGTTGGTGTATTCTCGTCGATATTGAGGTACGGAGGCCCAGCCTGAACTGCTGAGCTTGACACTTAACAGAATCGAGCGTAGCAGAACAATACATACCGGCTCATAACAATGCGAGTCGTGAGTGCGTACCAAAATATCTCATCGAAGACGGTGTTCGTTATCGCTGAAATGATACCTATCGGAATCACCCAACCGGAGGACAGCGAGTGTGATTGCTAGAGAGGAATACGGATCGTAAGAGCAGAATGGTACATGGAAACAACTCTAATACAGGTTCTCTCGACCTGGGTCATCAGAAAACATGCAGAGGTAATATTCCACCTAAAATTGTTCCAGTACTACTGCTTGTATTGAAATCCAGCGCACAAGTCCAGGATATTTCATACCTCTCGTTTAATCCTGAATAATGTAACCTTTTTAAAATTTAAATCTTTCAGTTTTGTTCCAGTTCTGTGAAATTCAACTGAACTGTCAATTGATTTTACTGCTGGTTTTAGAGTTATACACAAAGTTGAAAGTACAGCTGTACATAGTACTATTTCTGACATTATATATCAGATACTCAAAGATACCTTATCTCCCTATCACGAGAGACGCGATGCTCAACTGCAACTAACTAAGAAACGCGAACCTCTTGCATTGTAGCTTGTACAAAGTCCTGCCGTAGGAACCTGTTGGCAATGGAGTTTCAGCTCAGGGTTTTCAACCGGTTGTAATGCTTTATTCAGGCCCGAAATCGTTGCTCAATACCGATCCTTTATGTCAGCTAGTGCCGTACTCTCATCCAGTCAAACACGCGTATGAGAGCTTCCTCCTAAAAAGGAAATTTCCGTGGAAATTAATTTCCAATTTTGATTGATTCAGACAGACGGAAATTCTCCACATCGTTTACCATAAAACAGCACGAAGCAGCCGCGGAATTCAATACCGATGGTTATTCCGAGAGTCGAAGTTAGGTTTGTCTCTTGGTGAAGAGAGCAAAGTCACCTGCAGTGACGTGACTCGGCAAATCAAATGGAGAGCCACGTCACTGCAGGTGACTTTTCTCACTTCACCAAGTGACAAACGTCACTTTGACTCTCGGAATAACCCTCATCTTAATATTCACCCAGCGCCAACAAGAATCGGCACCTTTTGACACGTGAATTTTGGGAAACTATTTAGAATTATTTCGAAATGTCGTACGAGCTGAATCAACACAAACCAAATCCAAACGAAGCAGGCGGAGCTCCAAAACAAAACACACACATGGATTTCATCATACAAAATTTAGAAAAATGGCGGTGAACATGGAATTTTTGGTGGTCTATATTTTTGGAACTGTTATAAAACTAGACCAAAATAATAGAACACCACTGAAAACGGCCTAAGGGTCAGACAGACTGACAGATATTCATTTTTACATATAATAAATATACTTAACTAGTAAGTAATGTTTTCAATATTTAACACATGGGTAACGCTGTTAACGTTAACTTAAGCTTATGTTTTAACTACTGTACTGATAGCTTCATAGTAGACTATGATAATGAGG
Source organism: Aedes koreicus (assembly GCA_024533555.2). Taxonomy (NCBI): domain Eukaryota; kingdom Metazoa; phylum Arthropoda; class Insecta; order Diptera; family Culicidae; genus Aedes; species Aedes koreicus. Next base: position 21,794 of record JAHHFK020004299.1, read on the forward strand.
GGGGCAGCCATTGAGGATTTCGCTGTAGCTCAAATGGATTTCAGTATCAATCTGTTGTTATATGGTCAGGATGAACACACTTAAAATTTCTTACAGTATTCGGTGATTTTTCACCGAACTTTCAACAGCTGAACGTTCGGTAATGCAATTTAACGGATTTCGGTAAAATTTGACAAATTCCGGTAATTTTTTTACCGGAATACTGTAAAATTTCTGCTGTTGAAAGTTCGGTAAAAAATTACCGAATACTGTAAAATTGTCTAAGTGTGAATGCATCACCCTGTTCTTTCTAACTTCATATGTGCGCATTGTCACGTCATTATAGGATACGACGCCGGTGTGAAAGTGATAGTTGATTTGTTCTGTCATGCCTTGGCGTTGATCGATTTGTTTTGATGGACGATAAGATTTTTCAATAGGGCCTAACTGACAAACGTGAACAATGGCTTCTTCCGGATTTTTCTCGTAATACAAAATCTACCCATGTTAGCTTTAAAACTATCGGATTGAAGGACTCTTGTTCTTAGAAATGGCTGTGGTAGATTAATGAAGCAAGTTTTCAAGGTCGACAAATTTAAGGAAGAAGCAATAGTGTACGTTTGTCAATTAGGCTCTAATGAAAAATCTCTGTCGATTTCAGTTGTCATATGTCCAAAATTGTAAAAATCATGTGAACTATGGTGCATCTATATGTGGTTGACAGCGACGCAATTTCAAAAAGTGTTCGAACTTATGGACCAAGTATCCGGACATTGATGCAGCGCGGTACTTTTGAGTATTGTTTTCTGTATATCTCACAGTTCTTAAAAATCAGTTTATTTATTTAGTCAATTGTCAACAATAAGTTTTTCAATCATGAATTACTCCAGAACTCATTTATCATACATTTGCTTAGGCTGTGAACCAATTCCAAACGATAGACAGATGGAAAGTTATGCTGCTACTCTGCTATCCGAGCTTGGTTATTTCTGACAGATGCGAAGTTAATTTTTTTTGTATTCGAAAACCGGTTTATCAACAACACAGGGATTTTCGAACATGGCAACAGAACTTTCGAAGTGTCACATTTTATCCAAAGTTAAATTTCACTCGCGAATTGGTCCATAGCCTTAGTAAAGGCAATGTGTTATGTAAACCCGAGAAAAGAACGTTAAATTTGGCGTGGAACTACTCTTTGGGAAAAGCGCTAAAACTGTCATAAAAAAAAACAAAGATTTTTTATCCACCCTCCCTTCTCATAATAGCAGTGGTGGGTTGATGAACGGGTTGTTATTTTGGTTCCCCTGCTTATCGGCGAAAAAACGTAAAAAGAGCAGCAAAACCGAGGGATTTTTTCCTCGTGCCCATGTCCAGCAGTTTTTTTTTTTTTTCGATAATGAAGCAAAATATCTTCCAGCTCTGAAGCATCCAAACTCGGAACAAAAAAGTGAAGTAAAAATCATGCCAATCAACTGTTTGCTTTTCACTCACGAGGTTTTTAATTGGGTTCCATTGTGTTGTTTTTTTTTCCGCCATCGATGGAATGGAATACAACCGGGAAAATACTGTAGCTTCGGGGGCGCATTGTATTAACGGCTTATTGAAAGGGACCATAGATTTCGGCGAAGTGGGCCAATTGATTGAGGGCAGAGAGATTGAAATATCGGTTGATTTTGTAGTCCATTTTTAAAGGGCTGGCTTAGAAATTGCTGTTAAAACAGTGATCTAGAAGTGGCTTTGCATTATAGATAAAAAGTTAATATACTGATGATGAGTCAAGATGCATCCGATGTATCCAAGCCTATGGCGGAATCCTAGTTGGAAAAGGAAAAGGAACAAAGTGATGATATTTTTGACGTCTTGCAGCACACAGTGGTTCCAATTGTTCTGCGGAGCGGTCATAATTAATGTCTTGTTCGGCAAACTTTATTAGATCTCAGCGTCCTTCGATGTCCAGACAGATGGCTGCATAGAATCTGAGAGAGCAACTTGTAGGCGGTGCTGAGTAGTATGATTGCACGATAGTTGTAGCAGTGCAGCTTGTCATCCTTTTCATAGATGGGACACAGGATACCTTCCATCCAATCCTCCAGTGTATGTTCTTCCTCCCAAATCTTGGTAATTACCCAGTGTAGCGCCCTGCCAGTGCTTCACCACCGTATTTTAATAGCTCGCTTGGGAATTGGTCAACACAACCAGCTTTGTTGTTTTTCAACCGACCAATGCCCTCCTCAACTTCTGGCAGAGTTGGAGTCGGAATCCGGTCATGTTCTGCGCGTGTTCCTATAGATTTATTTCTGTAACACCTTCGTTTGCTCTAACACTGCCGTTCAGGTGCTTGTCAAATTACTGCATCCACCATTCGATCATATCTCACTCATGTGTGAGAAGGTTACCTTCCAAGTCTCTGCACTTATCGACTTGTGGTAAGTAGCCTTTGCGTGAGCTGTATAACTTTTCGTAGAATTTGCGTCTATCGTTAGTACGATACAGTTCCTCGATTGAGGATCGCAGCAAGCCACGTTTTTGAATTGACCTGTTTTTCAAACAAACATTTTGTCCAGTATTCGATAAAAAATATTTAGTTCAATCATTGATTCATTGATTGGAAGTGAACCGGAAGTAACAAACCTTTTCCAGCTAACTTGGTGTTCCGTAGTGTGTGTTAACGTTTGTTCCAGTTATGTGGCACTACGCCACCAGGCGTACAGTTCGAGATGCTGTGCCAAATCAATTGCAACGCTGGTGTGACACCTGAGGAGATCGAACATGGCGTCCATCTGGAACCCAAGGAAATTTTTTGGAAGACGAATTTTTACATCCTAGAAAAGATGCTCGCTACGTCTTTCGTTACATATCAGCGACTACGGTCGACAATTCGGGTGAGTTCTTCCGGTTATGTCATCCTGATTTTTTTTTATTAAATCATTTATTTGTACAGGCTCAATCGAATCAACTTTACAGAGCCATGTTTTGATATTTTTATACATCAGTTATCTTAGAACTAAAGTTAGGAGGATAGAACCGATTACTCGCGGCCATCTCGAGGGTAATAGGAATAACAATTAAACGGATTGGAAGATGGGTGGGAATTTGACGTTTGGTTTACATAACACATTTGGTTTAAATTCTAAATTGGCAAAAACTTATTACTATACAACTTTTTCCTTTTTTTTCTTTTGACATGAACATTTTTGGGAAAGAAAAATAAAACACAAACACAGATTAAAAAAAACTAATACTAAACATGCACGTTAAACTAACAAAAATCTAACACTAATGTTAGTTAAAAACACATAAATGAGTTTCATAAACTCCAGATCACGTAGAGCTAAAATATCTCGAACCGGTACATTGGGTTGTCTACCTCGAGCCCGAAGGGAATCATAAAGCTCAGATCTGACTCCACGATGCTCAGCACATGACCAAATAATGTGATCTGCGTCCTGGTAATCTTGTCCACACTCATAGAGATTGCTGTCGCTAGAAAAGAGGATGAGGGCGTCTCACATGAATTCGATGAAATATATTTGATGAAGCTTAGTCGAATTATTCGAAGATACTGCATCAACTTCAATTCGTTGCACATTACTGCACAGAACATGCGACGCAGTAGTCGTGTTTAGCAACGACTCGACTTTCAGCAACGTCAGACGTCAGCTCAAGGTCCAATTTTTAACAAGTTCTCAAATGGAATCTTTCTATACGTTCAGTGCTTAAGATGTTTTAGTTGTTTATTATAGAGTATTGAATATAATATAAGGTGAAGATGTATGTATGACTTGGATCGTTTCAGTTTGTTTGATAAGCATTCAAATTGGCTCGTCTCATTGATGGTGTTCTATACCGGAGTAACCTAACCGTGGATTGACGTTTCCCAACAGTAACCATCCATATAAGCGTTTCAATTTTTATGTTGTAGATTTTTCCATCATCATCCATTACCGCAAATGTGTGCTTGAAAGTACTGGTTGTGCTTTTAGGTTTTAAAGAGCCACTACGCCACTACGGAATAATCGGGAAGCTAAATAAACCTTTCGAGCTGGCAGTTGCACTCGATTATCGCCAGGAAAGTTAATGGAAACTGTTTCAGAAAATACTTCTTCCGCTTCGAGTTCCGTTCTGCATGGAGATATAAAGTCGTCGCTATGAGTTGAATCTAACTCAGGTTCGGAAATCAATTCCGCTGTGTTGGGTTGATTTGTGGTTAATTGCGGCGGTTCATTTAGCTGTAAGTAATTATCGACGAGCTCGATTCAATAAAACAAATTCGAATGCAGAATTTCGGGTTAGGTTTAGGTTTAAAGGGTGTCCACGATGAAATTGCCACACACAAAATTGATTCGCAAAATTCGAGTTTTCATCCGATTGCCATCAAATTTTCAGGGATTGAGAAATAACTATTAAACTTAATTTTACCATTTTACTCGTATTTTATTTACAGTCCATACGCAAATGCCCGCACCTTGGCCTTAACCCCGGCCATAAGATACTGCACAACCTGTGAATCAACCGTTTTTTGAATGTAAATCCATACTTTCTTCAGTTCCTCGACTGTCTTCACTACCTTAGGTCGTTTAAGAAGGTACTGCTTCATAATCGCCCAGTACTTCTCGATGGGGCGGAGCTCCGGAGTGTTGGGAGGGTTGAACATTTTCGGCACGAAATTGACCTTATTGTCCGCATACCACTTCAGCACGTCCTTGGAGTAGTGGCATGAGGCCAAATCCGGCCAGAAGATTGTTGGGACGTTGTGGGCCTTCAGGAGAGGAAGCAGCCGCTTCTGGAGGCACTCTTTTATGTACACCTGTCCGTTCATCGTGTCCTGGGTCACGAAAGGTGCACTCCGCTTCCCGCACGTGCAGATGGCTTGCCAAACCAGGAATTTCTTCGCAAATTTGGACATCTTCTGAGTGCGGACATGCTCCGGAACGCTGAACTTATCCTTGGCCGTGAAAAACAGGTTGCCGGGGATCTGTTTGAAGTCGGCCTTCACATATGTTTCGTCGTCCATGATGCAGCATTCAACTTTCGTCAGCATGTTGAGGTATAACTTCCTGGCACGGGTTTTGGCGGACTTGTTCTGCTTCTCGTCGCGATTAGGGGCCTTTTGTACCTTGAACGTTCGAAGCCCAGCCTTAGTTTTGGCCTTCTGGACAAAACTTCGGCTTAGGTGCAGCTTCTTAGCCACATCCCGAACGGAGGCGTTCGGATTTCGGTTGAAGGCCCCAACTACGCGGTTGTGATTTTTGCTGTTGTACGGAATACTTTTTCCTTCACTTCTGGGCTTCCGATCGGTGGTCAACCGTTCCTCGAACCGCTTAATCACTCGCGACACCGTGGAATTCGCGATTCCCAACGTTTTAGCGATGGAACGATGCGAGAGATCCTTGTTCTCGTGATGAATGCGCAAGATTTTATCACGCACGAGCTGTTCTTTCGACTCCATTTCCGCGAGTTTTGATCACAGGACTTTAAAACAGGATGTAAATAATGCACTATGAACTAAATCCACCCAAATTTTCATTAAATTCTACCCAACGGTTTAAAAGTTAGAGCAATTTCATAGTGTGGCAATTTCATCGTGGACACCCTTTAGGTTCGTGCTTGAAACTCCAGTGTCGTCACTATTAGTCGCATCGGTTGATTTAATATTTCTGGTTGTAATTCGTCCATCTCATCGAAAGTGGTACCGATGCTGACAAACTCGAATTCATTATTTCGGAGGTTTGTCCCATCGAAGAATTGTTGTTCGTCCACAGGTATTCCCAGTCGCTGCAACAAGGTTAAAACAGCAATACGTGCATTCTCAATATGGTCTTTTATCTCTTCGTCTGAGGGCATAGGGTAAACGTTCAGTTCTGATCTTTCTTTGACAACTCTATCAAACGTGAAAGTTTTACCATGTTTGTATGCGATAGTCAATTTGACGTTCGTTCTTTGGACTCACTCTCCAAATTGCTTCATCGTAAAATAAGTTGCTGTATCACCCATGCCGGTTGAAGATCTTAGCAGACGAAATAGGTCTTCAGCTACTTGACTACCCAAATAAATTTCGTATGGTTATTTTTCTTAACGACCTATTTGGGTCATCATACAAAACATAAAAAAAAATGGTTGGAGGATTTTTGATATCGTTCGTTCAAGGTATTTTTTTTATCAGGGAAGACAGCTCAAGGCTAAGAACTGCTCGAGAACATTTTGTAGACGACATTTTTCTGCCAGCAACACCATGCGAGTTTATTTCTGTGCAAAGGTAGGCGTTCTGGGTAACAGTTGTGTTCAAATTACCATAGCGTGTTTTTATTGAATTACGCCAACCTCGCAGGAAAAAGAGTGCAAACCAAGGGGTGAGTCGCTCAGCACACTTTTCTCCTGTTCTATTTTTTTTTTTCTGTTTCTACAAGCTTTGCGTGTTCCTGTAAGGTGCCCAAGGTGCCGATGTGTTGACAGTTCAAATTTTTATTTTTGCTGTTTCTGGCAACCAGGCATTTGTTTTGGTTTCTACAAGAAATAAACAATACAGAAAACAACAAGCAGCAGTGCACTAAAGCGGTCACTTCTATGATTTTGAGGACATAAATTATAAATTTCTAAATGAGAAAGCGGGATTTCCTAGTTTAGAAAGTAGTTAATAGTGGATATCACATTTTTCAAGTGTTTACATTAGTGCTTGATTCTAATCGAAACTCGGATTGAATAAATTCAGTGGAATAAAAAACTTGCCCATAGTGTACTTCTCCCGAGCACCCAAGGACAATGGAAGGATGAAAGAATGTAACTTAGTTATTCACTATTTGATTCTTCTGCAGTTGATTAGAGGTGAAGGTGAAATTTTGAGGACTGATCGATACACACTCTTAATCATCCTTAAAGGTAACAAAAGCAGTTCGTGTGGTGAAATTCTGTTAGTCATAAGTCGAACGGAACTCCCAGTGCAACCCGGTCTGGGGTCAAGAATCGGCCTTCCGGTATGAGCGCGCTGCAATTTGATAATGTTTCGCATTTCATTTTTTTTTAGGTTCTTGGTCATCTTTCTAGTCAGTAAATGTTGATGAACGGGATCTACTAACTGAATCTGCATTCCAATCAGCCAATTACCCAGATAGAAGAGACATTTCCTTTGAAAAATCCCATCGTAGCGAACAGATAAACGAAAAATGCGAAGAATCGTACAGCTTTCCGGAAGTTTCATGTGGGGTACAATGAACACCTGCTACCCATTAATTGTTAGAACGCCGACATGGTCGAATTATACTTGCACCTTTCGACCGTGACGCGCCTTGTCAATTTGATAAAAAAAAAAACGAAACTACATGATTGAGACCTAATTAACAATAAACTCATTTTTTAATTTTAATTGAAATCAAATAATTGGAAAAATCAAACGTTATAACATGTAATGCAGAAAATAACATCTCACAAATCAAATATAATCAAGGAATATTCTCTTTTCAGTTTCAAGTTAAAGGGTGATACGGTCAAAATTTGGTCAAGGGAAAACGCGTGTAAATCGGTGAAATCGTTTATTTAAAAAATCAAATTAAATTTCTTTTTCAAGTTCAATTAGTATAAAATTCGGGAAAAATATTCAGTTAGGCTTCCGCTTTTTCCAAATCCGAATTGCCGGGCCTTACGCTTGACCCCTGCCATCAGATTTTGTACAGCCACCTTGTCCACCTTCTTCGCCGCAGAAAGCCAGTTTGCCTTGAACTGCTGCTCGTCCTTAGCAGTTTTTTGGTCTTCTTTAGGTTCCGCTTGACAATAGCCCAGTATTTCTCAATTGGGCGGAGCTCTGGCGTGTTGGGAGGGTTCTTGTCCTTGGGAACCACCTGCACGTTGTTGGCGGCGTACCACTCCATGGCCTTTTTACCGTAATGGCAAGATGCCAAATCCGGCCAAAACAGTACGGAACAACCGTGTTTCTTCAGGAAAGGCAGCAGACGTTTATTCAAACACTCTTTCACGTAAATTTCTTGGTTGACAGTCCCGGAAGCTATGAAAATGCTGCTTTTCAAGCCACAGGTACAGATGGCTTGCCAAACCAGATATTTCTTTGCGAACTTTGACAGTTTCGTGTGCTTGAAAATATCTGCTACCTTTCCCCTTCCTTTTGCCGTATAAAACTCCTGTCCCGGAAGCTGCTTGTAGTCGGCTTTGACGTAGGTTTCGTCGTCCATTACCACGCAGTCAAACTTCGTCAGCATCGTCGTGTACAGCCTCCGGGATCGCGCTTTTGGCCGTCGTATTTTGTTTATCATCGCGATTTGGAGTCACTACCTTCTTGTAAGTCGATAGTCCGGCTCGTTTTTTGGCTCGATGCACGGTTGTAGACGATACACCCAGCTTATTTGCGGCATCTCGGAGAGATAGGTTAGGGTTTCGCTTGAAACTACCGGCAACTCTCTTTGTCGTCTCAGCGGCTTCCGGTTTTCGATTTCCCCCCGATCCAGACTTCCTGGCTGTCGACAAACGTTCCCCAAACACTTTAATTACATTTGTAACGGTTGATTTGGCAACTTTTAGCGATTTTGCCAACTTTGCGTGCGAGTAGCTCGGATTTTCGCGATGCGCGAGCAAAATTTTGATACGCTGCTCTTCTTGCTTGGACGGCATTTTGACAACTGAAGAGTGAATTCCAAAATCAAAATAGGAGCAACATTCTACACACACACACCTTCAAAATGAGGGGTGTTCAGGTTTTTTAAATGCAAAATTGAAAGAAATACGTCAAGTTGATATTGACCAAATTTTGACCGTATCGCCCTTTATATTAGAAACCGACCAATTTCTAGTCGAACATCGACGTTTCGCGCGATAGCCCGTCCACGAATTTTCGCCAGTATCTGCGTTTCCTGGCCTTGATGAGGTTCTTAAGTTTGCGTTCGAGAGCTGTGTATACTTTGAAGTGCTCAGGTGTTCCACGTCTACGGAAAACTTTAAACGCGTCGGACTGTTTATGGTAAACCTCGGTGCATTGCTGATCCCACAATGGAAAAGGAGGTTTCCTGCGAAATTACGTTACTGGAACTGGTCGAGTTTGAGCTTGAAGCGCGCTGTCCAAGATCAAGATGGAGAGGAAGTTATACTCCTCCAGCGGTGGAAGCCCTCCTACCGTCGTTACGGCTTCATCTACTGCTGTCCTGAACTTTGTCCAATCGATGTAACGGGTAAGATCATACGCGGCGTTGATGGATTCCGATGGATTGAACCCGGTGGCAATCGAAATTTTTATGGGCAAGTGATCACTACCGTGGGGATCTTGAATCACATTCCAGGTGCAATCCAACGATAATGAATTCGAACAAAGTGTGAGGTCTAATCTACTACCAATTGAGGATGGACCAGCCAAACGTGTTACTTCTCTATTGTTAAGAAGTGTCATATTGAAGTTGTCACAGAGGTCATATATCAAGGAAGACCGGTTGTCATCGTACTGTTCTTCCCAGCCTGTACCATGAGAGTTAAAATCTCCCATGATCAACCACGGAACAGGAAGAACTGGACAAATATCTGAAAGTTGTTTTTGGTTTATTGGGGCTCTACGAGGAATATTCGCAGAAGCAATGCACTGGCTTTTATTTTTAATAACAGCCTGACATGCAACAACTTCAATAGCTGGAATTGGAGGAAAGTTCATCTATAGAAGGATCCCCAAAAGTACTCCTCCTCCACGCGAATCCTCGCGATCAAGACGAATAATGTTGAAATCATGAAAAGAAAGACCAATTTCAGAAGAGAGCCATGTTTCACAAAGAGCGAACGCATCACAACCGGTATTGTGAGCTAAGAATTTGAAAGATTCCAATTAAGGAACAAGACCTCGACAATTCCACTGCAGAACAGTGATCAAATTCCCGACCTCATTTGGAAAATTATCCATCGAAGAAAATGATAGCTGCAAGGAGGGGCCACTTAATTGTCGATTGCTTCAAGAAAGTCTTCACTGTGGGAAGCATTGCCAATACAATGCTTTTGAGAGGGTCAGAAATTTCGAGGTACTTGAAGATACCTTCGACAATGTTATCAAATGAGAACAGCCCAGTCGAAGGAGGGGACTTCTGTTCTTAAAATCGGGGCATTAGGGGTTTTGGGTGTCCCCGGAAGAGATGGAAAGTCCTGGGTGTAGTTAGTACTACGAAAATCATTAGGGATAGAATTTTCCTTTTTTACACCTTTCCTTGAAATGAGCAAGCTGATTTTGGGCTCTAACTCAGCAACTTTCCATGGGTGGACGCGTCTTCGCTTCCGTGAAGCACCTTCCGGAAAACTGACTTATGTTCCGTCATCAGCTAATTCAAAGTCAGACTCGTCATTTCGACAGAGAAGCAAAGGGATTCGTATTCACATTGGGTGATGGCGAGGCTTTTTCACCAGTTCGGCGAAAGATTGCCTGGAACGCTGTTTTAGCGAGCGTTCTAATTGTTCCCGCGTTGTTTGTACGCCGGGCACGACGAAAGAGCATGAGAAGGAGTTCCTTTGCCGAAAGCACATTTTGGTGTGCTGTCTACGCAGGCGCCATCCTCATGTTTCTCCCCGCAGTTGGAGCAGCGTGCCTTATTGTCACAATGGGAGGTCGTATGTCCCATCTGCTTGCATTTTTGGCAGATCATGATCCGAGATACAAACAACCGCACAGGTAGTCGAAGTTTTCCCAACTCGACGTATTGAGGGCTGAACTGTATACTCGAGTGTAAAGAACTGAGAAACAGCAATTTTGTTAGCTTGTTTAAGGTTGGACACAACGACCCTTAGTTTATTGGGTCTCACCTTAATAATTTCCGTCACGGCCGAGAATCGCTTCGTCATATCAGCGGTACTCTGGTAAACATCTAGAGGTTTCGTTTTGGGCTGAAAATAGACAACCCATGGACCGACTGAGTCAGCTGGAGAGGCAACGATGAATCATCTTCTCATAAACCATCCATGAGGAAGACTGAAATTCTGAATTCATACAAAATACACGAACTTAAAGCTAAACAAAGATACAAAATACAATTTCTTTGCGAGAGAAAGAGAAACACAATTACTTATCTATTATAATAGCTGCTACCGGGCGGCGTAAGTGTGTGTTCGTCAACCTTCTACGCAGAGAGTAGAGCACAGCGAGGGTGATGCGGTCAGTCAAGAACACAGTGGTAGTAAACCAATAAAACGGATGGCCATTTCGATGGGCTGCTGGTGTGCGTGATCACGAAGAGATTGCGAAAAATGGCTTGCTGTTTGCCAATACCAATTAATAATTTTCTGCTAACGCGGTGCAAAAACTTCACTTTTTTTCATATAAAAAAAAAGAAAAAAAACACTCAAAACAAAAAACATTGCTCTGATGGTAACTATACCGAGGAAAAAAACTGAGAATTTCTGAATTACTGCGAAAAAAAATTTCAAATTAACGGAGCTCGAAGCAAACGAACTTGACCGCTTGCTAGTGCACGGGGCAATGAGGTTGCTAATTGTTAACGAATGTGAATTAATTGATTTAGCCACGTCGCGTGGCTTTCCAAGACAATGTTTCATTTCTTTGCGATCTATGAGAAATTAGAATCAAGTATAAATATGTAATCTCAAATTAGTCGAGAAAATAAATAAATCAACCCTGCTATAATCGCAGGGCAATCAGTTTGTTTTCCCTGCAGCCAGGAAATGGGCACTTAAAAAGGTACCATAAAAATATCAACAAGAAAAACGTGGTGGCGTGGAAAAAATGCTCATAACAGCGAAGCTCAACTACATGATAAACGAAACTAGTTCAGAAAAATAACTGAAGTGCAAACATTTAGTTTCATTCGTGTAATAGTAGACATGCAGCGGTTAACTGAATCAATTTCGAACAAATGTAAAAAATGATGTACCACGGGAGAAACTTTCCCGGGAAAAACACACATCCTAAACAAAATTGCCGTTGTTATCCCGATGCAGTCGGACAGAGCGCCGCGGCAACCACAGGAAAGTTTCTGCGCTTGTTTGCAGTTTGGCGCATACACACATGCCTGTTCAATGGATATTTTTTCTCCCCTTCCAATCACATAACTGCAGCAACTGAAACTAACTCCAAAACCACTCCTGGAGTTCAGTTTTGTTTTGCTTCCGACTTCTGAAGCGAGTCTGGATGGGATAATTTTCAACGTTTTCCGACAAGTTCAGCTTCCGAATGAAAATTTACCCGATCCAATTAAATTCCCGACTGACGGAATGTAATATTCGTATGAATGTATAATGGAAAGGCATTGCATGCAGGTCGAAAGCCGGCACCATTAAAACCACACTAGCACGCTCGATAAAATACGTTTTATATGTCCCATAAAAAGGCGATAAAACTTTCAAATGCGTTTTTTGAATCATTTTTTTATTATTGTTCGACTTTCTCTTTTTTTCCTATTTCTCTCTGTGTCTTTCACTGTATCTCCGCGTGAAAGAGCATCACCAGAATATGGTTGTTGCGAATCTTCATTGAGATGATTTGTCCTTCCGGAGACGTCACGCACGTGCCATCGAGGAATCATAATTTACCATATCAATTTACCGTTTATGGCTTCCTTCCGTCCCACATGTTGCTTTTGGGATTTCTGATCCGCTGTTATGATTCCAATTATGCTGATGCATCTGGATTTTGATGAACATAATGCAGGTCCAAGGATTTTCCATGATTTGCCAAAGGAGATTTAAAAGTGGGAACTCCTGGTAAGTCATTCGTCAACTTTACACTCCAAAAGTCTATTCAATGTAAAGTTTCTTCAACATTCCGTTCAATCCAAAGCACATTGCTTCACCATTTCATCACCCTAATCTGCATAAAGTCCGGAACGAATTACCGACGGATGGAAATTTATTCCATCTAGCTTGTATTTCCAATGCACTGCAGTTCACTGACGGTTGTGAAGGCGTTTTTTTTCGTTCTTTTTATTGTTGATGTGCTATAACTAGTTCTGTTCAAAGTTGACTTTGACTATTGTCGACGACAAATTTCATCAGGGCGTCAGTTTATTTGCGTTCCACTCGGTCATTTAAAGCGACTCAATCAAAGCAAACAAAGGGTTTTGTTAGTGAATTTCGGTAAGCGAGATATTTATGGTACGAGTTCCACTTCTATCTTGGCATTTCAAGCTTGGAATTGCTTAAATCTGTAACTGAGTTTAAGACCTCTGAGCTCGATTATGTTTTTAAAAATCTAAACAATTTCATCAATGTCAATTGAACTAATAAGTTAATAAGGTCTGTATCCGCAATAATCCGGACACCTCAAAACATGAATAAAACATAAATTTTGCATTATATTTCTGTCGTAGTTGTTTATTTCAGATTCATGGGGTGTGTTTTAATAATTCGTGAAGACAAAACATAGTTATTCGGTATTTGCATAAAATTTTCGAACTTTGTGCTTAACTCCGTCCATTAGGGTTTGTACAGACTCTTCAGAAATCGTAGAAGCCGTCTTTGTCCAAATTTGCTGGAAGTGTTTGATGTCTTTGATTCCTTGCTTCTTTCCAGAAAGCTACCGCTTCACCAGAGCCCAATATCTCTCGATTGGTCGTAGCTCTGGGCAATTTGGCGGGTTTGAGGTTTTTGGTACAATTTTCACTTGATTTGCTTGGTACCACTCCATCACAGTTTTAGCATAGTGGCATGATGCCAAATCAGGCCAGAACAAAGGTTTTTCTTAGTGACTTTTGATGAAGGGTAGCAATCGCTTCTGCAGACGCTCTTTCTGATGGATCTCCTTGTTGATTGTGCCTGTAGTGACGAAAGATTTACTCTTTTTGCACACGTGCAAATTGCTTGCCACACAAGGTATTTTTTTGGGAAATTTCGATGCCTTCTTCGTTCTGAAATGCTCAGTTGTAGCATTTCTGGCCATAGCAGAATAAAAAGCCAGCCCTGAAAGCTGCTTGAAATCCTCCAGGACATAAGTTTCATCGTCCATAACAACCCTTGAAAACTTCGTCAAATATTCGCAGTACAAACGTCGAGCCCGTGATTTTGCTGTCATGTTCTGTTTGTCGTTGCGATTTGGAACTGTTTTTACTTTATACGACTTAAGTCCCAAACGTTGTTTTGATTTTTGGACAAAACCACGCGACATCCCTATTTTACGAGCCACCGTTCGAATGGAGAGATTTGGATTTTTCATCTTTTGGTCCATGACAGGATCAGCGCGTCCAATGTATTTGTCACTTCTCGGTTTCCTCTCTACCATCAAACGTTTTGAAAATGATTTGAGCACATCGTGAACAGTGAATTTAGGCAAATCCAATGTTTTTGCAAGGTCCCGTATTGACAAGTCAGGATTTGCCGTACGCACGTACAAAATTCGCTCGTGCGCTTTTTTTTCTTTCGTCGCCATCTTGAATACTAAACATGAAATGTAAACATCAATCATAGTTTTTTTCATCATAAACTCTCAGCTATACCACAGTGAAATTTTTCATTCCTACGTGCAATATTTCAAAAGTTACAATGATTTGAAGGTGTCCGGATTAATGTGGATACAGACCTTATTCTATAAATATTTAAAAACTCCAAGATGTTTGAAACGGCCTTAGAGAATACATGATGTATTGTTCCCAAATTTCGTCTAAATCGCGAATCACAAAGTTTTATTCCAGTTGTAAATATAGCTTTAGTTGTAAGTTTATTTAAGTTTAATTTTAGTGTAAATCAATAGATTTAATTCACTTACAAAAATCGGTGTGCATGTGTATTGCAACACCACTTCTTTGTTAAGATGTTTTTGTTCACTTTTCCTGCATGGTAATTATAGAATTAGGTTAGCTTCAGACAAATATAATTAGGAATTTACAATTTATTAATATTTGCATGAACATAGGTAGGAACAACTAATTATATAGAAATAGGAACAACTTTAACAGTAGGTAATTGTAGAATAACTTTTATCAAAGGACCATTGAACAAAGGATCTTCACTTAGCGATTGTATGATGGTCAATAGTTTTGCATAAAGACGATGTCGCTCTTTTCAGTCTATCTCCATCCTCTTTTCCTGTTCGTCACCGTGAGAGTTTTTTTGACAGTGTTGTTGACAGTTTCAGGCCCCTACTGTAACTTCACGAACAGTGTTCCCAGTGCCAACATTCTCTCCCCCGTATCACTGGCCACTAGGTCCAGTTTTACGATCACCATCAACCTCTAGAACAGCCAGCCTAGCCACCAGCCTGCGCATAAGCCCCCTCGCAGTTTGGACGATAGCTTGCTCCCGACGCCAGTGGCAGATATGTCAATGGACGGCTGTTGGCAACTGCTTCGGCCTCAACCATAAATGTCTCCAAAGCCTCGTTGTGTAACTTGCGGTTGTTGTTGTAGGCTGTTTCGACGGCAGTTTTGATGGAGCGCACCGTCCTCTCCCAAGCTCCACCCATGTGTGGAGTCTCGGGAGGGTTGAATACCCACTTCGTAGTAGCACCCGTTAAGGTTATGGCCATCTGCTTAACTTCCTCTTTCAAAAGTCTGCTTGCTCCTTGGAAAATGGTACCATTATCGGAATAGATTTCCGCAGGTGATCCTCGTCGGCAGATGAATCGCCTGATGCACTTCACGCAGAATTCCGTCGATAGATTGTGAGCCACTTCAACGTGCACCGTCCTTATCGTTAAACCAGTAAACAGGGCGATCCAGCGTTTCGCATTGCTTCTACCAATTTTCACTGTTAGGGGCCCAAAGATATCTAGCCCGGTATATGTAAACGGACGTATAAATGATGCCATCCTTGCTAGTGCTAACGGTGCCATGCGGGGAATCTTGGGCAAACACTTGTAGATCCGGCACCATTGACATGCCTTCGCTGCACTGGTTACCGCTGTCCTTAGCCTTGGGATGTGGTAGCTGTCTAGTAGCAGAGCAGTGAAAGTGTCCTTCCTAGGAAGTATCACTGGAAACTTCATTTCCTCCTCGATGTTTGGTGCGGCTCCAATTCTGCTATCAGCTGATAGAGAGTACTGGTTTTCTCCAAAGGCATCTGCTCATTCGTTGACGCCAATTTATTCCGTTTAAGGACCACTATCTCGTCCGGAAAGCATCGTAGTTGCGGATTAGAAAATTTACCGCCCTCTTGAGTTCTTCTGAAGTTAGCGGTCCCACTGATCGCTTTTATCGCTCCGGAGTCTGTATCGCCTGCACCACATATCAAGAACGTAGCTCTTCTTCCGTGGGTGGCGTAGATATTCTCTGCGTTGGCCATTCTGATTCTGACAACCGCAGAAATGGTGGACCGCTAAACCAGACACTGTTTGTAGTTAGTTCTGGACCGTTTCCCCACTTGGTCGCCATATCCGCCAGATTTTGCTTGGAGGGAACCCAGCGCCAATTTAGCACGTCGGTTATCGTCAACAGTTCTCCAACCCTGCATGCGACGAATTGTTTGTATCGTCGATGATCACACCGTAGCCAGGAAAGAGCGGTCGCTGAATCGATCCAGAACGCCTTTCTTGCGATGCGTAGTGTGTGATTTTCTTCGACGAACTGCGATAGTCGAGCTCCAAACACGGCTGCCGTTAACTCTAAGCGAGGAATCGATTGTGCATTAGTGCTCCGAATCCGAAAATATGCTGCTGCACAGTACGCCGATTCACTGGCGTCTACGAAAATGTGAAGCTGTAGATCACGATACCGCTCCTTGCTAGCACCGGGGAAATAGCATCACGGAACTTGGAGGCTTTTAACATCTTCAAATAAACCCGTGCAGTTTTTCCACCTTCTATACAGATCTTCGTTTATCTTTTCATCCCAGCGTATTCCCTCTCTCCATACTTCTTGTAGAAGAACCTTCCCATGCACTATGAACAGACTTAGTAGGCCCAGTGGATCAAAGAGTGACATCAAGCACTTCAGCATTTGCCTTTTCGTGGGATGTTGATCAATTCAGCGAGCTCCTGCTTCATCTCGGTTGAGAAACTGAAAGCATCTTCTTGTGTCATCCACAGAAGTCCGAGTGCCCTCTCAAAGTTGTGCTGTTTGTCTGCCAATGCCTTATCTTCGCCAGGCTTGGTTTCACCTAATGCTCTCAAGACGTCGCTGCTATTTGAGAGCCAGTTTCTCAACTCGAAACCGCCTTGTTTGTGGATGAAACGCATTTCTTGGGACACCTTGATTGCTTCCTCTACGGATTCGTAGCTCGCCAACGAGTCGTCGACGTAATGGTTCTCCACAATACCTGCAACAGGTCGGAGATTCATCTCTTTGAACTCATTTGCGTTTCTGTTCTTAATGTATTCAGCTGACGCCGGTGAGCATGTAGCGTCGAATGTCGCCACGCCCATCACATACACCACTGGAGAAAGGGAAGGGTCGTTGCGCCAAATGAAGCGCTGGGAGAGACGATCTTCTTTGCGTGTATAAATTTGGTGGAACATTTCCTTTATGTCAGAAGAGACACCCACCTTGAACTGACGAAAGCGTAACAGGGTACCTGGAAGCGATATCAGTTGATCGGGTCCCTTAAGAAGTACAGAGTTGAGGGAGATCCCGTTTACGGCCGCCTTAGCGTCCCAAATCATGCGGACCTTTCCCGGCTTACGAGCGTTTCATTACTGCCCCTAGCGGCAAGTACATGCCGCATATCGGCGCTAGATAGTCCACAGGTCGCATTCTCCCCACCTTGCTCGTTGCGTGCTTCTTCTTCTTGTGCCCGTCGGATCGTTGTCGAGAGACATTTTAATTGGGCTATCGTCCGATGTTCTTACCACATGCCCAGCCCACCGTAGTCGACCGATTTTCGCGGTGTGAACGATGGGAGGTTCATTCGTCTCCTCCACGTTCCGTCTGTCATCTGCACTGCACCGAAGATCGTACGCAATATCTTTCGTTCAAAGACACCAAGGACGCGTTCGTCCTTCATCGCTCCAAGAGCAATGTCCATGTTTCGTGGCCTTAGAGGACTATCGGTCTAATAAATGTCTTATAGATTGTCAACTTTGTAGGTCGCACAATGTGTTTGATATTAGCGACATTCGGAGTTCAAAGTAGGCACGATTTCCAGCCATAATGTGCCTTTATATCTCTCTGCTGGTATCATTATTGATGTCGGCAGTCACCAATGAGAACAGATACACAAATTCCTCAACCGTCTCGATGTTATTGCGGCACGTTCTCCCTTTAGAGCTGACTTAACTGCCCGAAGGCTCCAGCACGAAGAGAATCAACTTCATCGTCGTCTTCCACCACACGAACGATCGCTGATAGACGCCACGGTGGCTGGTTCGCCCTGCAAAGGAACCTGCATGGCCAACATCAGCGAACTGAAGCTCCCTATCCTCGACCTCCAACCCTGCGTCGTCGCACTCCAGAAGACCAATCTGAATCAAACCATCGTCCTGACAGACTTTGTTGGCAGAAGCTACACGTTACTCTTGGAGTCGAACAACACACACTACTGGCAACCCGGGATATGTCTTGCGATCCGGGAAGGGATACTTCCTGGTCAGTACAAATCGACACAACCCTCCACCTGAACACGTATCCACGCACCAATGAAGGTAACTGTAGTGTCTATACATGTTCCGCCGAGTTCCGTTCAGTGTCAAGCCGCGTTGAGTGAGTTATTCGAGCAACTGGAAGGTCCAATTTTATTCTAACGCGCTTCATCTCACGTGGGGGTCGTAAATGTCGAACGCGCTTGGCTGATTCATCGCTAATAAGCTGCTTGTGATCCTGAATGATGGCGCAGCTACCCACACCGATCCAGCTACCGGAAATATCTCGGCCATCGATTTGACGATCTGTTCTGATCATCAAGCTAGGAGGTTCACTTGGCGAACCCTTTCGGATACGCAAAACAGTGACAACTTTCAGATAACGGTGTCTATACCCGGGTGGTACGGCGCAGATGGTTCTACGATCGTGCTGATTGGGCTTTTGTATGAACGCATAACCGCCGAAATCACTCGCTCAGATGTCGACTGGAACGTTAAAGGGTTTCACCGAGAAGCTAATAGCAGCAGCGACGAAATCTATACCGCGGACCACTGGCCGTGTTGGACCAAGAGCGGTGCCTTGGTGGTGTCCCGAAGCAAAGACGGCAATCTGACTGCGACAAAAATGCCTGCGGTTTCTTCCACGACTACAGTAATCCGATCAACATCCCGAAGCATTAGTGAGATTCCAGGAAGCCAGAGCTACGGCACTTGCTATCCAGCAAGCAAAGGAGCAGTCGTGGTTGAACTTCGTGGCGACAATCTCCCCGAGCAGCACGACAACCGAACTGTGGCAGATGGTGAACACTCTACGGGGCTGCCGACAACAGCGCACGGTGGTACTCAAACGAACGGACGGTTTCACAAACAACACCGAAACAGCGAAAGTACTGGCTAAATGCTACAGCGCGAGATCAGTGACCCCCCATCGTTCCAAATGGCGAAGGCAGCAGCTGAACCATATTCCATAGATGTTTCGCTCAACACCGATGATTTGTACTGAACTTGAGCTTCTGTGGGCTCTCGACAAAGGCCGAGGTGCTCCGACAGGTGCAGACATGATAGGGTACCCATTGCTTCAACGTTTTCCTTTCTATGTGAAAGTTACGCTCCTTGAGCTGCTGAACAAAATCTGGCGGCGCAATGGTGAGTTCCCCACCAGCTGGCGGATTCCTATTGTCGTTCCCATTCCGAAGCCGAACAGCCATGATTACGGACCTGATGCCCTCCGACCAATCTCGCTCAGGGGCTATTCATAAACCACGTAGAATTTTCTGGGGAAAGGGGGGGGGTGTTCTGAACAAAGTCTACGCTCCATAACAAAATTCAAAAAAATGTATGGAGTTTAGTCTACGAGGGTGGAGGGAGTCTGAGATTTTCAAAAATGAGTCTACGTGGTTTATGAACAGGTCCTCATCAGCTGCATGGCGAAGCTGTTTGAGCGGATCATCAACCGTCAACTGATTGTCGAGCTAGAGTCGATTGGACGGCTTGACAAATGCCAACACGCGTTTTGAGCAGGACCGGGTACCGAAACCTACTTTACAAAGCTGGAGCGATCGTTGCCAATATAGCATGATAGCCTCCTTAGATCTGTCGAAAGCATACCACCAGGCGACACGGTATACTGCGAAAGATGAAGTCGTGGTGGATACGTGGTCGCATGATAAACGTGTTGTGGAGCTTTCTTCCAGAACGGACGTTTCAAGTGTCCATAGGAGGACACATATCTCGTGAACACGAGCTAGAAAATGGAGTGCCACAGGGCTCGGTCCTATCAGTGAAACTGTTCCTAATCGCGTTGCATCCCATCTTTTGGGCGGAGTCAGCATATTGTTGTACGTGGACGATATCCTTCTCTTGGTACAAGGAGCAAAAAGTGAAGACTTCCATTGCAAGCTTCAAACCGCCGTCAAGGCCGTGGTCAAATGGGCGAAGATTGTGGCATTCGCCATGTCAGCAACGCACATATTCGACTGCAGGCCGAATGACATAACCATGGAGCAAATTCCAAGGACCAGCCAGCTGACGGTTCTGGGTATTACTCTGGATCAAACCTTGACAATCAAGACACACTGTCAGATGGTGGAAAAAGCGTGTGAGTCTCGATTGCGGATTTTGAAGATGATCGGTGCCTAGCTTCCACGTGGCAATCGGACATAGCTGCTGTAGGTGGGATCGGACATAGTAACCGCGAAGCTGACCTACGGAATTCTGAACCGAGGAGGACCGGTAACTTTGCAAACTCTCGCTCCAGCGTACAACTTAAAGGTGCGGTACACCTCCGGAGCTTTCGTGACCAGTCCAATACTTTCGACTACGACCGAAGCGGGAACCATACCATTTGAACTGCCATCCGAATAGTTGCGAAGAATCGTGACATCAGCACTCTTCCGCTGATTCAACGAACCTCGAATCACGTCGAAGAATTGACAGGTACAGCGCTCCCCGGTGTCGGTCAGCTTGTGAGGCAGAGTGACCGTGTGTGGCACGCATGAAAGCCTACGATTGTGTGAGACATGAAGAAAAGCATACGAGCCGGTGACCCTCCGGAGAAAGTCCACCCGATCAAGGAACAGTTGCTGAGCACCCGCTTCCATTGATCGACCGTCGTCTACACTGACGACTCTAAGTGTGACAATACGGTAGGGGCCGCATTCTTCAACGGAGGAATTGCTGACAGTTACAGTCTTCAAAAGAATGCAGCGTCTTCTCTGCGGAAGCATACGCCATAAAGATGGCTGTCAAGATCCCGCACTTGAATAACGAGTTGGTGATTCTCTCGGATTCTGCTAGCTGCCTACTGGCATTGGAGGCAGGAGCATCCCGACACCCGTGGATTCAAGTAGTGGAAGAGATAGCGCGGAACAAACTAATTCGATTCGGCTGGATTCCTGGACACACCGGAATCAGTGGCAATTCCGAAGCCGATCGACCAGCTAATGAGGCA
This sequence comes from Aedes koreicus, assembly GCA_024533555.2. Lineage (NCBI taxonomy): Eukaryota > Metazoa > Arthropoda > Insecta > Diptera > Culicidae > Aedes > Aedes koreicus. The sequence continues at coordinate 43,147 of JAHHFK020004299.1, forward strand.
AGGAGGCAACAGGCCATCGAAGTGTCAATTTCAGGAGAAGATGCTTTGAGGAGAGCCACCGGTGGGATAACCAGTGGTATGAGACTAGGGAGTCAAAGTTGAGGGAAGTCTTCTTCTTCTTCTATTGTTTTTGCGAGGGACTTTAACCCTTCGGGTCATTCGTCCCTACGGCGATTGAGGGAAGTGAAGGAAGGTACTTCCAGGTGGACGGAATGCGGGAGCATGACCGACCAACGTGTTCTTACAGGTTTGAGGATCGGCCACACGCACATGCCACATGCCCAATGGTGAATGTTGCAGTACGGTGATGGATATTCTTGAATTTGATTCTTGACTGCCGGAAATTTTGAAAATGAAAGGCAGAAACATGACAGTGGGAAAGCCTACGCGACGCCATGGCAAATACAGAACACGTATGCTAAATTTCATGTGGGAAACAAGATTGTTTAGACAGCGGTACTGGAATCGGGAAATGGAAGAAGCTGATAAAGAAAACGAAGAAAGCTGAAACGTGTCCGATGCTAATCCGAACAGGGGAGCAGAAGTGGATGAGGAAAACCGAAAGAAGAAACGGCGATGGAAACAACTGCGGAAGTAGACAAACTGAAGAAAAACTGTTGGGAAAATGAAGCGTTACAAAAGTAGAAGAAGAAGAAAAGCTTAACGAAATCATCGGAGGCAGAAGAAGAGGAAGAAGAAGAAGAAGCTCGAAGTGGATGAAGTAGTAGTAGAAATCAAGAATAGAAGCCGAAGAAGAAAAATTGAATAAATGAAGCAGAAGAAATTGAAGGAGGCACAACGCAAGAAACCAAGCAGAGGAAAGAAGTGAAAAACGTGAAGTAAAAGAAGACAGCAAGAAGGAGAGAAATGTAAAAAAATCGGAGATCGTGGAAGAATAGAATTCGAAGAAAAGAAACGGAAGAACAGAAACACAAGTGGAAGAAGAGGAACAGAAGGAAAAATGCTAAAAATGCAAGCAGAAAGAAAGAAGTAGAGACAGAAAAGTCAAAAAAGAGATGAAAAACGACAAAGTAAAAGTAGAAGCTTCGTAAGCAGGAAAAGTTGGAGCAAACCAGCCTAGGAATAGAAGGGGCAGTAGATAAGTGGAAGAAAAAAATGTTGTAGAAGAGAAGTTGAAGAATAAAATGGAGGAAATGGAGAGGAGTGGGTAACCTTTTGGTGTAAAGTGTCACTAATGAACAAAACAAAAATCTGTTGCACTTTTTTTTCTAAATCTCAATGAATCGTAATAATACTTTAACCACTGAAAAATGAGAGCTTTTCAAACAATCTACTGTCAAAACATACAAGTACCAACCACAACGAGCGCTGAGAAAAAAATAAACGTTGCGTCCAGAATTAAATTGAATAGAGCTTTAGTTCGAAAACACAATGGCCTCTCTCATTTATTGCACTTTAAAGGAAAAATAGCGACAAAAGATTTCGATTTGGTTTTGATGAAATCTCGAACTTTTCTTCGAAAACCTCATCATATTTTGGATGCTTTGTTGGCTAACCTGAGCAGCCACTTTGTTCTAACATCTCTTCGACTCTGTTGTATCTCAAAGGTGTTCCACTCTTCTTTAACTTCTGGGCAGTTGTCAAGCCCAATATTTCTCAATTGGGCGGAATTGAAGGCTGTTGGATGGATTGATGTCCATTTCGATGAAATCCACCCTGTTGCCTCGATGTCACTGAAGGGCACTGTAGTGGCAACATGCCAAATCAGGCCAAAATTTTACAGGTCCAATGTGAACTCTACAGGGTGAGTGGTAATTCCTGTCAGTTTTGTTTTTTAAACTTGTGTAACTTTGGATGGGTTAATCACAGACCTGTTTGCATATTCTTCTTTTAGAGTGTATTCAAATGTCAACACAGCTTTCAACATTTTAGATCGTGTACTATTTAAGGAAAATTGAAACCACTCGGAATAAACGAAAGATTCATCTTTCAAACGCTTCAAAGAAACCTGTTCTTGGAAAATAACTCCCAAACCTGCCCGTAAACGCAATGTCAGGTGTCCGGAAGCCATCAAACGAGTGAGAGGGCGAATTTGACGGAATCCTGGTAGGTCTGGCCGAACGATAGCCAAAGAACTGGGAAATTCGCAGTCAACGATGAGGAGTATTTTGAAAGACGACGGGTTCATGGCTTGACTGAATAGCAGAAGATTGAAAGAGTCGAAAGATGTCGGAAGCTGCTCAAGCGGCACGGTGATTGTGAAATTCCGTTTTCGGACGAAAAAACGTTTTTGCTACACGATCATCACAACCAGCAAGATAATCGGGTGTATGGAGCACATTTTTCTGAGATGCCTCGTGTTGAGCTAGCTGTTCAAAGGTTCCAGAATGTTTCAAATGTGATGGTTTCTGGATGTTTCTCCAATACTTTGGACCCTTCCTGCTGTGAACCTGGTGTTAAAACCAACAATAAATATTAGATCGAAAACCATTTGCTTCCCCTTGTCAAAAAAACACTACAAGAGTGCACCAACAAGACTCTGCACCGTCTCTCCAGGTGAAAGCTACTCAAGTCCTGTCCTCAGCTACTGAGGACAATTTTCCAGATTTCATTTCGCCGACATAATAGCCTGCCTCTTCAGCTGATTTGAATCCTTCTCGACAGCTATGTATGGAACTACGTGCTGGGCAAACTGGGGAAGACCAGAGGGCTAACCGGGGAAACTTTGAAGAAACGTTTAGTGAAAATATGGAATGAATGCCTAAAATACGTGTGGGGGGAGGGGGGGGGTTGTGGGGGCTGGGGGGAAGAGGGGGGGACGGGGGGGGGGGGGGGTGTGTGGATGTTGGGAGGTGGGGGGGGGGCCATTGTCCGATTTCATGTTTTGAGGAAAACCTTCCTTCTCAAAAACTTCTTCCAATACGCATCTCGTTTGCTCAAAGCTCGTAGATTTCACCGGTTTAGCAATGACGTATCTGGACCGATAGTCGACTATCACCAGGATTGATACACCATCGAACTTAGAGTAGGGCCCGTTGAAATCTAGAGCGATTGTTTCCCATACTGATTCGGGAGCGAAGGTTCGTGTCATTGGAGTGGGTTTTTCGGGTCTTCCGTTGGTTGCACATACCGCACATGAGTTCACCCATGCCTCTGCATCCTTGGCCAGGCCGGGCCACCATACACGTTCCCTTAATATGCTTTCGAATTTAGCAACTGACGGGTGGCCCTCGTGTGCAATTGCTAGCGCTTTCCGACGAAGATTCTCTGGTATAACTGCGCAACCAGTTTTAACCAGAATGCCATCACGTATGGTCAAGTCGCCATCGAGCGCTTCAAATCTCTTTAGTTTGTTAGACCAAATACCCGTTTCAAGGGCATCGATCACCTGTTGGGTTACACATAAAAAAGACGGCAAGCGAAGGACGGCGCACGCAACCCACCAACGACCATGCAGTCATATTAAATTTCAATATAAATAAGCTCAATAATGCCATTTTACCTCCAAAGCCGCCTGTCCCCCGGTGGAGGCTTGGTCCCCTCCTCCTGCGTTAAATAGCGGTGGTGGTTTACCTAAGGGGGGGGTTTTCCCAGGGGCGTGTTTTCCTCCTAATGGGGAATCGGGTCCCTCCTACAGCCCTGGAGACGGGTCCGCTATTTTTTTCCCTCCCGCGCGTATTTCACCTCCAAACTATACGGACTGAGTCTAAGAGCCCAACCATCCGCACGATTTAAAGCTTGCTTGGAGTCCTCGTGCAATCGGTTAAGGATAAACGTGAAGCCCTGTCCGTCGGAGTATAAAAGGCCTTCCTAATAAAAAGAAGGCGAAATGCTCCACTGCCCAGACTGCAGCCAATGCCTCACGTTGATTTTGTGGGTATTTCTTCTCGGTGGTTGTTAAGGCTTTCGATGCGAAACTGATGACGCGTGGAGGTCGTTTGTTATCTTCCTGAATAAGGACAGCACCTAGAGCTTCCGGTGAAGCGTCTGTGTACAGAATAGTTTTGTCTGTTTCAGAGAAGTAACCAAGGGATATCGCATAGTGGGCAATTTGATTTTTCAATTGCTCAAAAGCTTTCACCTGCTCCGCGCCCCAGGTCCAGATGTTGCAGCTAGTAAGTTCCCATAATGGTCTCGTGATACTGGCAAAACCCTGGATGTAGGGACTTAGGAAGGAAGCTATGCCCAGAAAGCTTCGAAGCTCGGAAAGGGTTCTCGGCTGCCTAAACCTCCGAATAGCGTTTACCTTCATCTCATCAATGTTGAAACCGCTTTCATCCAGCTCGTGCCCTAGAAACTTTATACGTGTCCGATCGAATTCACATTTACCAATATTCACAGTTAAATTATTCTCTCTCAAGATCCTCAAAACTTTGGCGGTGGTCTTATGAAGTTCCTCCAGGCTCATCGCGAAAATTAGGATGTCATCGATGTACACGATGATATTCTCCACACCTTCGAGGATCCATGACATCTCACGCTGGAAGATTTCAGGGGCACAGTTCACCCCGAACATTAAACGCGTAAACCGGAACATACCATTATCAGACAAGAAGCTCGTTAGATCCCTCGATGACTCATGTAACTCCAAATGATAGAACGCGTTTGTCAAATCAAGCTTTGAAAAAATATTTCGCCCCGTTGAGCTTAACTTTCATCTCATCGAGTAACGGCAACCGATAATATTCGCGTTGAATTGCTCGATTTGGCGCCATACGACAAAGCGGAAGTCACCTTTTGCTTTAGCCACCGCCGACATGCCGCTAATCCAGTCTGGAGCTGTTGTCACACGCTCTATGATGCCACGGTTCTCCATTTCCGTTAGCCTAGCTCTCGTGCTTTCTCTAAACGCCGCAGGTACATTGTCGGGGGTACGGTCTTGTCAACGCTGAACTTAACACGAACACCAGGTACTTTGGGAAACTTCAAAATCCGGTTCGCTGTCTCGCAGTTGTTGACGGCAACACCAACTTTCAACAGCTTCAAGTCGCTTGCTGTGGATCGACCCAGCAGTGAACGGGAACCTTTGTCAATAACTAAAAACTCAGCCTCGATCACTGGTTTGTGACACCCTACCACTTCGATTTTTGCCCTGAACGCACATGTAACAGAGAAAGGTTTACTTGACGCATAAGGCCGCAAATCACTGTCGCTCGATAGTTGGATTGGCTCTTGGTTGGCTCTACCTGTATGGAATTTATATTTTAATCGCTTCCAGTCATCACCACCAATGGTGTTGACATCGGCCCCGAGTCTATTAGAAAACGGATTGGATTTGACGTTCCTACCCGACAATGTATCAAAGCGTCCGTCAGAGAGATTGCATTGATTTGCTTTTTATCTTCATGTTCAGCTGTGACACTTTCCAACAATGCAATAAAGGCAAAGGGAGAAAGATTTGAAATGAACTTAACTAAGACCAATATTAAAGATATACCAAACAGGAAATACATTGTAAATTTAAATTCATGCAAGCTTCTCATTTTAATGACCATATACTTCACTGACAGGAATTCCCACTCACCCTGCAATGTACGGAACATAATCTGGGTTTTTCGTCCGCAGTTGCAAACACCCTGCCAGAATTCTTGTGAATTAATAGGCAAAAACGAATTTGAACTTGTTAAGGACATCCCCTCGATCAATGTTTCATAGAATTTTTGTCCGGGAAGCTGCCCATCATCCATCTTCATGTACGTTTCGTGTGGTTGTTTCCTTCGTACTTTGTAAGAACCTCATTGTCCAACTTTCGGGCAAGGATTCTGCTTCCGTGTCCTATTTGGTTGCATACTGACCCTAAAAGATCAAAATCCTCCTCACAGACGAATCCTTCTGACGGTGCTTTGGCTAGGATTGAATTTCTGGGCGATATCATAATCCGACAGTCCTGGGTTTGTCTTCATTGTTCTCAACACTTTCAAATGCAAAATCCGATCCTTAGATCCACTGATCCTGCCGATCGATAGTATGCCGCTCGCGAAAATGTCTGAGAAGGCTAAACACGGTCGATTTAGCCAATTTCTAGGACTTCACGACTTTTTAACCTGACCACGTCGGATTTGCGAAGTGGGTGTCCAAAATGAATTTTCGGTTCGCGGCTTCTATCAAGTATGACTTCTTTGAACAAAATGAATCGCGATGAACTTTTCCGCACAGAAAAAAACATGAAAACAAATTGCTGTCAAAACATCACTAGGAGCGCAGCAGTTCAATAAACAGTGCAGTCCAGATAGTAAATGACTCAAGGCCTTAAACAGCTTACTAGATTCATCGACAGCTAATTGGCGTTCAGCGTTGGTTCAAATCAAAAAGATACAATAACAGGGCAAAATATGATGTAAAGATTGTACGGAAGCAAATTGCACCACTTTTAAATGGCTGTAACTGTTTATCCGTTTGAGTATTTTCTATTGAAGTTTTGGGTGGAATTACCTAAATGTGTATTTGTTTACGTTGTGTTAGTTTCACTAGCAGATGTGCAATCGTTGCGAAGATGGATTCGGAAGAACAGCATCGAAAATCCGGATCTTTCTCATCGTGCCATCAGCAGGAAGCTGGGAATGGTACATTCTACGGTGTCTCGTATTATAAATCGGTACCACTAATGTTTGACCGAAGATCGGAAAGAAAAAAGTGTCAAAAATGGATCTCCGTATAGTGTTAAGGATCATAAGCGGGTAGTTCAAGCTTTCAAGAGCAATCCCAACAGTCCAGTTCGAGATGTGGCTAAGAAACTGAATCTAACCAAAACTTTCGTGCAAGATGCGAAAAAACGTGAAGGACTACACACATGAAAAGTCCAAAAGGCGCCTAAGGAGTGTATCGAAAATAAGCTATCCACAAACTTTCTTTCAAATTATGTTGAAACCCGATATTTTATTCATACAAAAAATTGATCCTTTATTGTACGAGGTTAAACTTGACCGGATGAAATTTAAGTTATTCCTTCACGAATTTTCGAACTTTGGATCGAATGCTCTTCATCAAGTTCCGGACAAGTGTTGCGTCGCATTTTTTGGACGCTTGAGCCCAAATTTTTTTGAACTCCTGCATGTTTCCAGCTGCCTTACCAGTCTTCTTGAAGACCCTCTTCACGATTGCCCAGTAACGTTCGATGGGTCGAAGCTGAGGGCAATTTGGTGGATTGATATTTTTCTCAACGAAATCTATATCCTTTTCCGCAAGCCAATTGAGAGTGGTTTTGGCATAGTGAGCCGACGCTAAATCCGGCCAAAACAGTGGAGGTGTACTATGCTTCTTATATAAAGGCAACAATCTCTTCTGGAGACACTCAGATCGATAGATTTCCGCATTTATAGTTCCGGTAGTGTAAAAAATGGTTGACTTCAAACCACAAGAACATATTGCTTGCCATACCAGTACCTTTCGACCGAATTTCTCCACCAGAATCGACCTGTCCGCATCGCTCACATCCTCCTCAACGACGGCAGTAAAGTATTGTGGACCTGGAAGGGTTGTTGAGTCCTCCTTTACATAGGTCTCATCGTCCATCAAAACGCATGCATCCGGACGCTGCAAAAGACGCGAATACAATTTCCGGGCCCTTGTTGCTGCTCGCTTCTTCTGTTCTGCACTTTGTTTCGAGATTTTCTGCTTCTTGTAGGTCTTCAGGTGGTTTCGCCTCTTGATACGCTGGATCATTCCGACACTCGTTCCTGCTTTTTTGGCCAAATCACGTATTGACATTGATTTGTTCTTCATGATTAGAGATACCACTTTCTGCTCCAGTTTCGGGTTGGAAGAACCGGGTTTTCTGCCTCTTCCTGGTAGCTCATCCAAAGAATAGTGTTCCCCAAACTTATTAATGATGGTTTTAACACTCGCATGATGAATTCCAAACCGCTTCGCCAATTTTCGCATAGTAATACCCTTCTCACTTAGCCATGTGTCCAGAACCTTAATTTTCACTTCCTTTTCAATACGCGACATGTTGAAAACGCAGAATTTGAACCGCACAAACAAGTAAACAAAAGAAAGCTGACAGTCAAACGCACAGCATGCAGTGTTCAGAGCATAAAAAACCATCACAAATACATGCGTACAACGCAAATGTATGTGGATAGCTTATATTCGATACACTCCTTAATCGCGATGAACGGCAGAATACGGTAGGTAAAACACGTGCACGGAAGCTCTACACCCAGATGTTGACGAAACCACATTGCCTCGTTCTGGATGATGAGACGTATGTAAAAGCAGACTTCCGGCAGCTTCCGGGGCTCCAGTTTTTCACTGCTCATCATAAATTAGCTGTCCCTGAGGATGTTAGAAAGCAGAAGATGTCAAAGTTTGCCAAAAAATATATGATTTGGCAAACAATTTGCTCGTGTGGAAAGCGCTGCACCACATTTGTGACTACTGGAACGGTCAATGGGCAGGTGTACCTAAAGGAATGCCTCCAAAAGCATCTACTTCCTCTTCTGAGGTCACACGATGGTCCTACGATTTTTTGGCCGGATTTAGCCTCGTGCCATTGTTCGAAAGAAGTTTTGGAGTGGTATAATGCGTAGGAGGTCAATTACGTGCCGAAGCATCTCAAACCTCGAACGCACCGGAACTGCGGCCAATTGAAAAGTACTGGGCCATCATGAAGCAGGCACTTCGGAAGCATCCTAAGGAAGTGCAGTCGGAGGAAGAGATGAAGAAAAAATGGATTGCCACGCAAAAAAAAGTTGGTCCAAATGTTGTACAGGACCTTATGAGTAGTGTAAAGAAGAAGGTTCGTGCATTTGGATATGGAATTAAAATTGAATAAAACAAACTTGGGAAATTATTCATAACATGTTTTATTTTACTCCCTGAAAGTTTGAAGATGATTGGTTGAACGGGCGAATTTTGCCAAATATTTGTGTGTGTGTTGCAATTTGATTCCGTACACCCTTTAAGGTGTGAAATGTGAAGTCCGACGGCATTTGGAATATCGGAAGGCTCATTGTCTTATACTTTTTAATAATTTAACTGTAACAACAAGTTTGATAATTTGTGATACAACATAACCAGTGAGAACTTAATTATATTTGACCATTTTTTACCGTTCCACCCTTTATTGCCAGCCTTTTGCTCAGCAGATAACCTTTATTCAAATTATACTAGAGCAATGACAAGCCGTTGATAAAAGTTGCAAATAACCGAATTCAGTCGATCGGATGTTTTGTTCCAAAATACTGTATGCAAATGTTCGTCAAGATTTTTGTATGAACACTGGATCACTGGACAAGATGGCAGCACTTATTTTCTTTTAGAGAAAATGATTTCTCATATCAGGTTTTATTCAGTAGGAGAATAAGATTGTGTTTCGTGACTTCCTCTAAAAAAAAACGTTAATACGTTTCATGAACTAACTTATCAACCACCCAACCCGAACGTCTACACTTTCTCTGATACATATTTTCCATTAATTTCTTCCACCACCTACTTCCGTTCAAAACGTCTCCAACCAACCAAGGGCCGTGTCCACCCGCATGGTCGCCGGCATGTGGTGGTTCTTCACGCTAATCATGATCAGCTCCTACACTGCCAACTTGGCTGCGTTCCTCACCGTCGAACGGATGGATTCACCGATCGAGAGCGCTGAAGACCTAGCTAAACAGACCAAGATCAAGTACGGTGCCCTGAGGGGTGGCAGCACGGCTGCGTTCTTTAGGGTAAGTACTGGCAAACTGAGTTTCGATATTCTTAAATCATAATTTGAATTTACAATATGCATCCTAGGATTCCAACTTCTCGACGTACCAACGGATGTGGTCGTTCATGGAATCCACCCGACCGTCGGTCTTCACCGCCAGCAACATCGAAGGAGTCGAGCGGGTTGTCAAGGGTAAAGGAAGCTACGCCTTTCTGATGGAATCGACTTCCATCGAGTACGTCATCGAACGAAACTGCGAACTGACTCAGGTCGGGGGAATGCTTGATTCTAAGGGCTATGGAATTGCAATGCCACCGAGTGAGTTATTGTGAACGGCTGGATCAGTTGGGATGTCATAACCTCGTTTTTCTTTTCTTTCGGCACAGACTCTCCGTTCCGTACGGCCATCAGTGGAGCCGTCCTGAAGCTGCAAGAGGAGGGTAAGCTACACATTCTGAAGACCCGATGGTGGAAGGAAAAGCGTGGCGGTGGATCTTGTAGGGTAGGTTCCCCTCGATTTAACCATCAGGGTGTGACACATGATTGCAAACTTTCATTCAACAGGACGATACGTCGAAGTCCAGCTCCACGGCGAATGAACTCGGATTGGCCAACGTTGGCGGTGTCTTCGTAGTGTTGATGGGTGGGATGGGCGTGGCTTGCGTAATTGCCGTGTGTGAGTTTGTGTGGAAATCCCGGAAAGTTGCCGTCGAAGAACGGGTAAGTTGACCGCTTCCGACGCAAAATTATTCAACCTAGGAATGGAACCGATCATCTCATGTTACTTTTTCCCGTCCCGTCTCTCTGTTTTTCTCATTCCATTTCATGTGCGTGTGACAAATATGCGTGTCTCTTTGTTTTGCACGATGTGACACCGTTCCTTTCGTTCACTCTGATTTCCGTCCGAAACCGAATATTCTTGCTCAATCTCCCCAATCTAGGAACCCTACCAGAAAAAGCATCCCAATAAAGAGTGTAGATTTGAGTAAGGCAGTCCCATTTTGCGTCACCACGTTTATCAGGACCAAATCGCCACAGTTTTTGTTTCTTTTGTTCACCAACAGACTGCTAAGCAGGGTTGGGCGCCATTTTCTCCCTTCCTGTCAAGCCCAAAATAAAGGAAAATGGTGGCAGATGTTTCGGTTAAAAATTAGTCAATCGTTTGAGTAGATTTAGAGAGTAAATACCTTAGAAGAAAGTAGCATAGAAAGTTGTACATAAATTATTAGAAAACTAGGTTTATTATCATGGACAGAGGAGAATATTTGCTGTATTTGCTCGGAAGAGATGTCTCTCAATTGTGTTTTGTTTTTAACTCGAATCGGTAAATTCTAACCTTTCGTCCTGTGCCAAATCAATACTAACCAAAATAGTCTTGCAAGTCATGAGAGAAAACCCTCCGCTACATTTTAAGCCTTTTCCTGGATCTTTTGCAACAGAAACAACAGCTATACTAGAAACGAAACTGAACCCGCGCCCTGTCGAAACAGACACAACATAAACAAACAATCCAAACAAACCAAACCAAAAAAAAACACCCTATCAAACCAAAGTCCAAACACGAAATCCAAAATGTATTGTGTGGCGATTTTTCTTCTCTTCTCACATCGTGATAACGTTAAAACACGCAATAACAACCGATGACAACAACAACAATGACTGCTCTTCGTGGGATTGCTGCTTTTCATGGGGATCATCAACGTCTCTCAGGAGGTAAGTTCCTTGGGATCATCGGTTGAAGTTATACGGTTCATAGTCCTATAATGGCCGCCGCAATGGCCGACTTAAGCTTCCATTTTAGCCACAAATCTCAATTAATACTGGGCCGTTGCTTCTGTTATTATTTCTTCAATGCAACAATGCTGAAATAAAAATATCGTAGTTGTTTGCTGCTCCCTTGTTCAGAAATCGCGAAGTGGCAATGCTCTATACTTAAGTCTACTTATCTTGCTATAAGCACATATGAATGGAAAATGTTTAACCAACTAGTCGGGATGTGATCTCCATTCTCTGGGAAATAATCGACAATTTTTGTAGATGAAGCCTGTCCACGTTAAATTTCGGACACCAAAATAATAGCAGCAAAAAAAATTACACATAATTCAACAAAACCAATTGTTTATTATACAATAATAGAGTTATATCTACATTAGAAACAGTTAGTTAAGATGTCAACCCTTCTTTTTGTAAAATTCTCGAACTTTCTGTGGTAAACCCGCCATTAGGTTCCGTGCGGTATCCTCAGACACGCCCGCCGGGACGATTCTCCATCTTCTCTTGAAATCATCGCGGTACCATTTGCTTTCTTCTTTGTTTCGAAGAGTTTCCCACTTAATCAGAGCCCAGTACTTCTCTATTGGGCGAAGTTCTACACAATTCGGTGGATTCGCTGTATTTGGCACGCATTTGACCTCTTGTACCTTATACCATTCCAGGACGGATTTCGAATCGTGATAAGAGCCCAAATCAGGCCAAAACAGAGCTGGAGAGTCGCGGCTTCTGATAAACGGTAGCAATCGCTTTTGCAGACATTCTTTCTCGTACACATTCTTATTGATAGTGCCGGTTGAGACGTAACTTTTAGATTTTCGACCACAACTACATATGGCCTGCAAAATCAAATACTTCTTCGGGAATTCGGACACCTTCTTTGTCCGGAAACGGCGTTCCTTTGCATTGCGGTATAAAAAGCCAGACCCGGAAGCTGTTTAAAGTCTTCAAGTACGTATGTTTCGTCGTCCATTGTGTGACGTGCCAGGACGGTGTTACTCCCAGCACTGATAAGACCCCCCGTCTTCAAGCCTTAGATCCGGCACACACTCGAAACAAACCGCGAACCAAGGAAACACTTCACGTTCGCTTCAAACAAAACTCCCACGTTATTACTGTTGGTGCACACTTTTATTCTGTCTCCTTCCCTTCTCTGGCTACGAGCTCCCACTTTCTTAATTCCTACTCCTACCTCAGCTCTTGTCTTTTCACTCTTCTTCGGGGCCCCTTCACCTGTCTCCTGTCCGTCAACTGTTCCTGCTGTTACATTTCGGCCAGGGATCGCGGCGCTCCACTCGGCTTCGCTAAGTTTGGACTGCAGCTTCGGTGGACCCTCAACCTGTCCCGTACGCCTTTCGAGTGTGTTGACGAACTCGAAACCTTCACAAACCGCAAAGATAAGTCAGTTTGCCTGGATCGGTGACGCACGTAGAATAACGGGGGAATCAGGTTGGCGAACAGCGACTGAGCACAACCGGCGTCAGGCGGGGTCGAATCTGCCTAATCAGGTTCCTTCCGTAAATATTACGGTAAAACCGCGAGGTCCTGTGGGCACGATGGAGAATTGGGGATGGCGGTTATTCTTGCTAGGCAATGGTCGGGTCTGATTCAGGTTTTTTTTTATTAGATGTAGTTCATTACCTGGATATCCAAATGGTACAAACTTCTTTCAACTACCAAGCCGTTTTTGCTATGTTCGTTGATACGACCGTAGTGTTTGAAGATCACAAGACTAGTGATTGTGTCTTCTTATGGCTATTGACCTCGTACCACTGGCCGTCGACCCAGCGTTTGTGCCTCCAATTCTCCATGCAATGGCCCTTATTTCGCTACCCTTATGGCGGTCCATTGATCGCTGGGACGGTGACATCTGGTGGTGGATTGCTTAGTTCTTGCATGGGTAGTTCTGCTACTGGCTGCTTGGTGGTGGGGATATTTCATCGTTCAAGAACATGAAAACACTTGCTTGGTTTTTTTTAAAAGCAACACGAATAACGAAAACTACACGCGAATCATCTTACCAATCGTGGACCAGGGCTTTCCGATTTGGGTGTCACTGAATAAATCACATGCTTTGTTTGCCTTGCAAACATACAGGCGTCATTTACTACACTGGCAAATGCGCTTCACCGAACGATACGGATCACGACACAAAAGGAGACGATAAAAGTTTGGCTCAGCGTACACATCGATTATGCATGAGTCGGGGCCCACTAGTTTCATTTGGTATACAAAAACTGATCCATTCACATTCTGTGTATGTTGCTGATTCTGAATATGATGGTTCACCGGTTGTTACAGCCAGCGAATATAACTCATGAAAAAAAAACAGTTTAGTGCAGATTATTGGAAATGTGCGCTGTAAAATAACTTTATTCTTTCGCAGCATAGCAGAAAATGTTTTTTTAATCAGTTCGTTTATTTGTTAGGCTCAGGCGTGTGTAACACTTTGCGGAGCCGATATTCAATATTGTTACTAACAATGTTTTATTATTGATTTTAGTAAACGTGGGGTGCCAAATTCTCGTGGCTAGCGGTGAATGGGTCACATCATCGTTTGGAAGGGGCTAGGCAGGTAACTCATTTAACAGCAGTAAATGGTTCCAAGATTTGTCTTGTTTGGGTTACGTTGATTCTAGGTGGGCGCTCAAAAATTCAAATTAATAAACTAGACGTTCGGCTTTCATAGCAATCTTGTCGACGAAGTCCAGTGATTCTGGTGCTATAGTTGGTTGGCGAGCCGAGTCGACACAAGATTGGGATGGACCGCAGTAGTAGTTCAGACTTTGAACTACTTCAGACTTCAGCACTTGAAATGTAAGGAAGATTATAAAATACTAAATTTTTCTATTAATAGATAATATTAGCATGTAGAATTCAGTGTACATTTTGGAAGAATTTATGTTTTCTTCAATTTTTAAGAATTATTTTGAAGTTAAATTTTAAGTTATTTTTAAGTTAAAGTTAACTTTTCAGCTGTTTGAAATTTTACCGAACAGATTTTGTGTGTAAGATTTTACGATTCTCACAATTTCTGTAGTCGTCGTAAGAGCATCGCGTGTCCAATGTTTGTGGGATATTGAAATTGAAGTCCTCAATTTGTTTCAAAGTGCGGAGAAATGCGAGGAGCATACAGAGCACTTATTACTCGAACTATGTTTGGACTTCTTGGTACTAAACAAAGATTTAGTAAAATATTCCTAGTACTCATAAGTAATCCATGAGGAATCATATCATTCAATAGTATTTCGAGATTATTCTAAGTACTCAATAATATTTTAGAAAAACTTTCTGTACTCAGACGTATTAAGTGTGTGCGCAAAGTATTCGATATTATTTGAAGAGTATTTTATGAACTTAAAAGTACCTACACGTATTTTAATGACTATTGAAAGTAAAATTTATACGATATTGATATTATTGGATACGATTGATTAATTAAATGTAATGTATGTAAAAATTTGAACAGCAATTTGCATTCTATAAAATTTCGTTTGGTATGCATTGCAACACAAATTTCATTTGGTAATCAGATATGTTATACACAGAAAAAATCTGAATTTTCTTTGTGATGTAAATATCAGAGCATGTAAGATTGTATTTCATTCCAAAAAAAATTGAGGCATAATAGAAAGGCGAACTTGCCTGTACAGAACGATATTATTAATTACCGCAAATCCTCCTTAGCAACGTCTTCACAGAAGTTGTTGGAGCCTTTTCTTATATCAGGCTTCATATTGTTGTTATAGATTTTTATTTATATATTTTGTGACTTCATTAAAGTAGTCCGTCAGTTTAACCGCGTAAAAGTAAATAAAACAAGTAACTAATAAATTCCACTGAATTACTGTTGAAGATTTTCTCATCCAAATGGTAATTTGACTATTGTATTTAATTTATTTCAGTCGATTCAAAATAAATAAACGCTTCTAAAAATATAAGAAATATCATCGATATGTATCCTTAACTACCAACAAAAGCAAAAACTAACAAAATTGCGATATTCCCTATGATAATGGGACTGTAACGTATTTATGGGCATTGATGTAACTTAAAATTGCAGTACATTATTTGTTAATGACTAAATGTTTGTCAGGTGTCTTTCTGCCTATAACCAATATGTGTTCATTTTAAAATTATTGTACTATAAGCTGCGGAAATATCACCGATCGAGAATTTTTCCTGCACCGTCCTGCACTCGTGATTTTTGATTTATTACTAGGACAGGACACACTATCGTTCTGCCGCAGTGTGCACCATGATATTATGTATGGAGAAGGCCTGCCTCATTTTCTTTACATCTCTCCCTTATTCGCCGTACGATGACACTAAAAATGGTCAAAATATGCTACAGTAATATGCATAGTAAAATAGATACAAGCGAGCATGTAGAATATATGTATGCTACATAAATTCATCCAATCATTTTTTGATCATTGCAGAATAGTCTCATAATTGAATAGCACATCACATCACAACATCTTTAGGAAATACTGAAAAACCTCCCTTCTCCCTTGACACGTATTTTAGTTTTTATTATTTTGTATTGCTTGCCACACTTTTTATAATCCCCTGTTCGCTAAAAAAAAGTAACTTAATTGGCTTCAATCCTACAGTAGATTCCAAAAACACTCTCAAAAAATATATATAGGGTAACGGGATGTAATGTCAGCCTAGCTCCTTCATTCGGCCTATGTACCAAACATGTCATTAATTCGCCGATAATCAACAAAATTATATTCCTATCAGGATGACGATTTATTTCAAAGCAGTTGAGACATTATTAATCAATTAATAGTTGCTCACTTCCACGTAATTTTCGATTTCCTCCACTTTTTAGACAATATGACTTTACTGGTTAAGCTGAACAGAGTATCTATACGATCTTCGAATGATCTTAATTTGCAGAAATTGAACCTATAATCCGAATAATACAGCCAAGATGTACAGAAAATAGTCAAACGTTATAAACTATCAGGTCACATAGGTAAAATAACGATGATTTAACAAGAAAACCATAGACCCAATTTTTTTCCACGTTCCCAACTATGGCCTGTTATATGGAAAGCGTGGTAAAAATGTTGTTATTGGCAAAATTTACAATAAAAATGTCTGAGTTTCGGTCTGTGTAGAGTGAATTATAATGTTTTGATTATCAAATGGTCGCTAAATCATATGTGAAAATCACTTGTGTTTCTTAGCAGTTTAAGTATAGTTTGATTTATGAAATTGTTTGTTGGGTAGAGCGAATACAGCTGGAAACGCATTGAATCAGAAAATCAGAAAAAAATCGTGCGAAGACAACATTTAATAACAAATCTGTCGAATGGGACGAACTTGCATCCATGAATAGACCCAATTTGGCGCTAATAGACCGACATTACATCCATATCCCTCGAAAGTTTCTGACTTTATAAAATGAGTTGTGTAACTTTTCGTGATACATACTACCAAATGGCATATTGAACATATCTAAGCAAGTGTATAACTAGTTAAATATCGCTTCCAGCTCAAATACTTTACGAGTTATGGTAAAACATGTAATCGATTGTTGCATATTAGGCTGAGTCAAGGGACACATACCCTATATTGACCATAAATTAATCTCAATATGCCGCATCGGTCGTAAATTGTGCCTCGTTCTTTGCTTGCTCCGTTGTGTGCTCTCTTGGAAGAACAAAGGCACGGGCGATTCAAAGCTGTGTATAATCATTGAAGCCGGTGCTCATCGATCATCATCGATCAGTGTGTACAATGGACAAGTATGATTCATCGCTTCGACCATTCAGACAGTGCGACAACCACCGAATATTCATGTTCTGTTACGGTTACTGAATCTGAACGAATTTGCGATTCTATGTTCACGAACGGGTGGCAGTCTGATACACTATTATTCAGTAGTGCCATGAATGATTTCCAAGCCCTGTCGTGGACGCAACACTTATACTTGTTACAAATGTGAAACAAGAAAAAATTGATGTGAAGCTCCTTAGCACGACTTTTTTGCAGTGAAATTTTGCTTGTCATCATGGTTGGGCACCTTTTTCACTTTGTACGTCTTCAGTCCTTGCCTCTGCTTCACTTTTTGTTCGTATACTTTTCGATTTGTTCCACTTCCAACCCTCCGATCCACAGTCAAGCGCTGGTAAAATGATTTGCATCCACAAAACACGGTACTTTTCGGTAGTTTTAGTTTTATGGCAAGATCGCGTACCGATAAATTTGGATTTTGATGCCGTTCTGTACAACACGCGTTTGCGCACTTTCACTTGATTGGACTCCATTTTACTAAATGTAACAAGAATGTAAACATGTTGTACCACGAAATAAAGAAGCAAATTTCAGCTGTCATATAAGTGTAACGTTTCAGTGATCCGTGAAATAATTCAAAATCTACACTGAAAGAAAAGTGTCCAAAATTTAACGTGCACAGGCTTTAGACTTGAACAGGGGGAAAGTCACTCTGCCACGTTGTGTTTGTGTTGATCGTGTTTCGGGGTGTTGGAAGGTGGCAGGAGGTGTTTCTGTGCTTCATCATATCTGTCAAAACTACATTCGAAAAATTTTGCTTATTGACAACCATAGTTGTTTTAATCTCGGTTTAATCCATCAGTGCAAGCGAGAGGGAAACATAAACAGTGGGAAAACAAACATTCGATTCATGACAGAGGTGTCAGAAATGATTTTATTCTTTCATGTGGCGGCGAGGAGTTTAAAGTGTGGCGGATTGTGTAGGATTGTGTTTTTGGGGGTTTCAATACATGGTGGTCGAGTGACTTGCCCCCTGGACTTGAAGCAATATGTTTTATCAACCAAAATACTAGGTGGGGTGAAAAGTAACCACCTTGACCGCCAAAATGCGATGCTACTGCAAAAAAAAGTTATAGTGCCTTGTAGTCCGTTCATATTTAGGCTTACACGCCAAGTTTCAGTGCGATACTGCCCTTAGTTTTGTTTTGTTGAATATGGATAAAAACGATTTTCGTTCTCTCATAAAACATTATTTTTTGAGAGGCAAAACGGCGAAGGAAACAAAAAAAAAGTTGGATAAGTATTATGGGACAAATGCTCCGTCAGATTACACAGTCAAATATTGGTTTCGAGAGTTTCGTGGTAGCCGCAACTCTACTACCAATCAAGTCCGCAGAGGCAGTCCCTCCGATGCGGTTAAAGAGGACAATGTCAAAAAAAGTTCATGAAATGGTGTTGGCTGACCGGAAAGTCCGTAAAAAATTTTTGACAACGGCATATTGTAAAACATCTCATCACAAATTCAACATGTGAGATGGCCTCTCCAGAAACCCGGAACAACTCCGGTGTTCGGGGGCCATGGCCAATTATGTTACCAAGATATAAAACTGCATTAATTTTCCAATCGAATGCTTGCTAGCGAAATTAAATCGGATAATATTTCATGAAGCAACTCGCCCCAGTTTCCACCTTTGTGGAGGCCGGTAGTCCTCCTTCACCAATACCATAGTGCCGATCTTAATATGGTTACGCTTCTTCGTCCACTTGGTTCTATTTCTTGGTTCTTCCATTTCCGCAGAAGCACGAAATCTTGAGATTTCTGCCCAATTGACAGTCGATTTTCCGGTACCTCCTGGAAATCGGGCTTCGAAATTGCTGTTAGGGGTCTTCCAACGACGAAGTGTCCTGGAGATAACGCGGACACGAATTCAGAATTACATCCACTTGCTGAACGATGGTGTGCAGCTGGTCGTAACTCACTGCTTATTTCCGACCACTTTACGAAAATGACTCTTGAACGATTTTACAATGGCCTCCGCCAGTAGTCCGCCGTCATTGGACGACCGAGCTGGTATATACTCAAACTGTATACCTTCTTCTTCGGCTGTGCAGACTACGGTGTGCTGAAATTGATGGTCCAGGATGTGAAGACGTATTTAGTTTGTCTAGTTCTTTATTAGCAGCAACTTAATTGTTGGCGTGATCGCACATGACCACCTGCGGTTTTCCTTGAATGCAACAAAGCGTTTGAATGCTGTCAAGACCTCTAAAGCCCGATTCAAAGTAAATTTGGACGCAGAATTAAACAACATACACGGTTGATCAAAACGTCAAACAAAAGAGTATTTATTCTTTCAGTTATAGCTTTCAAACAAGATATAACAGTTTATTACATTTCACCGTTTAGAACGAACTGTCGCACTTTACTTGTGATCAATGCCATCATGATCTGCACAGTCGCTGGTGACACTATACCGGCGAACTTATTCCACTTTAAACGCATTTGTTGTGCATTTGTCACTTCTTTACCGCATCCTCGAAGTTTTCGCTTGACAATTGTCCAATATTTTTCGATTGGTCTGAACTCAGGGCAATTTGGAGGATTAATCTCTTTGGCGATGAAATTAACATTGTTTGCAGCATACTATTATAGTACCTCCTTAAAGTAGTGGCAGCTGGCTAGATCCGGACAAAACATAACGTTGGTCTTGTGTTACCCGGTAAAATCCGCTTTTTCAGACACTCTTTAACACTCGTCGAAGGTTTACGTCATTGTGTGAGATGTGATGAAAACCTTGGTTTTAAGGCCACAACTGCAGATTCCTAGCCAAATCGTAAGTTTCCGAGCAAAAATATCAGCAAAAACAAATTTATACCTGGAAGGGACATCCCCACGACCAGTTGCCGGGTCAAATTTTTGTCCTCGGATTTGTTTATAATCCATTTTGACATATGTCTCGTCATTCATTAAGGGGGGATATACAGTTAGAATAACCACAAAAATATTTTTTTTGCATAAAAAGTTAGTAAATTTCCGTAGAACACGCTCCTGAAACCCTTTTTCGAAATTCGAACTCCAAGTGTTTCTTTTCACTGTATTTCGAAAAATCCTTTTTCGCGCGCAGTATGATTTTTGATAATTCAAACTTCCAACGCGTTTTTCTCAAAACAGCATTTTCGGAGTTTATGCCGGTGATAACTAATTATTCGATTAAACTGAAACATATAGGATTTCTTCATTACACAAAAAAGTTACACCAATAGTGCAATTTTTTTTTTTTCAATTCATCTACTAACTGTAAATGTAATTAATGTAATTTTTTTGGGTCCGCGGGTTTCAGATCAAAACTGCGACCAGGAGAGCCGGTTCAAGCAAAATACAACGACATTTTCAACGCACTCTAACGGCCGCCATTTTGTTTAAAAAAAAAAAATTTAAAAAAAAAATGTTTGTATACTACATGGATACACTTAAAATTATAAAAAAGTTTCGATTGATTTGAGTAAAAGCTTCCCTTGAAATTATTTTTTTCAAAAATGAGTTTTTTTTTTCGTTCTAACTGTATATTCCCCTTAAAATACAGCCATCAAATTTCGTCAAAACTAGTTCGTATAGTAATCGAGCTCGCTTTTTGGACACTAAATTTGGACACTAAATGTTTCAGGGAGCGATTCGGATGTTTACTGGCACAAAAAGACTTATATCCTTCTCTTGAAAGGATGGTACGCACGGTGGAAAAGTTGGAATCGTATTTCTTTGCCAAATCACGAATGAAGACACCTGGGTTGCCTTTCACGTACCTCAACACCTTTCTCCTCAGCTCTTTGTCCCTAGTGCCACTTTTATGATAGATGCACCACACTCAGAGTTTCTTTGCTCAAGTTCCATGATCCGTAATTTCGAGATGCGTCGATCAATCAAGAAAAACTTTTCACCAATTTCTTCGTCAATGAAACATCAACATATACCTGTCAAACGTTTTTTGTTCCAACCACCAGGGACGCGGTGGTGTATTAAACCATGCGTCCAGATTTACTTTGAATCGAGCTTTACAACCTCCAACTGGACGGCCTTCGTTACCAGGCACGAATGCAACAAAGCATTTGGCCGAAACACTACGACGAACTGGATATTTGATGTAGAATAAACCACAAAAATCTACACCATTTACCTCACCAATTGCTCCAACCTACACCAACCCTTAGGAATACGGCTGCATGATTGACTCGAGCCGACGGAAGATCGGCCCTTAGTTGCTCATGAACGGTTGGTTTGCTCCAGAAACACGTTGTGCACTTGTGGTAGATCGTGCGGACCAGAGCGCATGCGTTCATGGGCCAGAATTTTGTTCTGACGGAAGCTATCGGAAGTTGTTGGCCAGCACGATAGTGTTTAAGATGGTAGTGTTGTAGAACTAACTTGGTGAGTGGGCGGTGGTGATTTAGAATTATTGGGTGCTTGCGACTGTCCGAGATGGGAGCATGAACAAGCCGGCATCCAACGCAAAGCGTTTTACCAACCAGAATAGGGTACAGCGATAGAATCTTGGACGAAGTCTTCACCTCCCGCCCACGAGTAAAAGACTGCGATCTCTTCAGGAAAACTGTCCTCATGAGCTATTCGAACTAATGCTTCGGTTGATTCGTTCAACTCTCGAAGCTTGTGGAGGAATCTACGGATGTAAGCAACGATTCGGACGAGATGGGTGAACGAGCAACGGAGCAAGAAGCAAGCCTGGCTTCTTCGCATAAATGGAAGCGCCACAGTGGATCGTTCTTCTGAGAAAAATTGTTCAATATCCGGTGAAGCAGATGATTTGATAGGCCACATCGAAAGATCTTGCCGTAACCACAGTGGACCTTCAAACCACGCCGTTTCATATTTCAGTTGTGCGGGTATCATTCCGTGCGAGATTATGTCCGCTGGATTGTGTTGCACCTGCCATATGGTTCCATACGCCATTGCTAGTTGTAAGCTTGATCTCTGAGACACGGTTTACCTCGAAGATTTGCCAGTAAGAAGGTGGAGAAGCTAGCCAATACTTTATGGTTAACACGACAGTGTTCGCGATCCAGATTTACATGCAGTTCAAAATTGATCCTGGACCACAACGTGATTAGAGATGGCGTGTCCAACATGGACAATTTTTGTTTTGCTCTTCAGAAAGCAAGGAATTAAATTAATCCCTAGCATCTACAGATCATCATTTGTGATACCTTTTTCATGCATGTAACAAAAAGAAATTAATTTTATAGGTTTATGAACTGAATTGAAATCAATTCAATAGAAAACGTTGAAATCATAGTTTATTAATGATTTTATGCATAAAACTCTGATCATAGAATCCAAAAAAATTATATAACATTTTGAAATCCAAAGAACACTATGAGTTTTTATTTATGCCGGTTCCTGTATACTCGAACCTTTCCACAAATTTCAATTCCTCGTTTCCTGTCTTGATTTTTTTCCTTTTTCCAGCAATGATTGTCTTATAACATCTACATTATCTCATTCTTCTACACTTTATTGAAAACCATTAGAAAGAAACATATCGTAAAGTTTCTATGGTTTACAAATTAAGCTCCTCATACGTTTACTGGTAGAAAATTCCAATGACACGGATTTTTTTCATATGTCAGTGGTTGCTATGCGATTGGTTATTCTAAGTTTAGTAACCGATGTTGCTATGTTGCTTATATATTTCTGTTGTCTAATAACTGAATATCACAGGGTTGCTGTGATTTTCCACAGTTATTCTTGCCGAAAACCTTCAAATCAGCTGCATATTTCGATTCATGTAATTAATTGATTAAAAGAATAGTTTTGCACACCGGGATTGCGTTATAACTGAAAATAAAAGACTAAGTAATCGTATGAACACATTTCCTAAAGAATGTATTGAAAAGAAAATATAGTAAATAAAAAATGAGTGCCAGAAATAACCAGCACTGTTGATGCGAGCAGTAATTTCCCCTATATGATGCCTGAAAGCACTCTCATGTCCTGTACTTGGTTTGTATTATCGTCAATTCAATAGTTGGTTAAACATTGTCATCATTATGGAATTAAATCAGTTGTTCATCAAAATCAAGATGAACAAAATCAAAATATATCACTCATAAGCCGGCGCATTTTACTAGCAGCCACCTCTAAAAATCGTCACGGATTTCCATAAGACTGTGTTAAAATTTTTGTTGCTAATTACTCTGACTTTTTTGCGGGATATTTAGGCTATGTTCCAATTGGAGAATGTAAATTTAATTTAACTTAAAATTGACAGTTTTTTTTTAAATAACCCTGCTACTCACCGAAATAGTTCTGTTTTGACAGACACACAATAAGTTTAGACAAACATTTTTTTCGAAAATTGATCAACAACATCCTTCTGTTTCGAAAAAAAAATTATGCTTAAAATGTCAAGTTTGAGTGAAAATTCTCCAATGGAGCACAATCTTAGGAATTTTTATCTTCGAAAACTTGTGTCACTCGCCTTGTATTCAGCTTGGATTGTAAATGACATTTGAATCTATGTTCTATAAAATCAACAACTGTTCTAATGAAGTAGATTTTGTCAAAATTCAATCAAATTCACCAGAAACTAATCGTTTTTTTAAATTTCTCAGATATCCCTCTGCTCGGAAATGGCATCCGAGTTGCGCTTCGCTCTCAAGCGCAACCGTTCCAAAACGACAACGACAACTAGCCACAACAACACGCTCCGTACGTCCACCAGTTCCCGGGCATCACCAAAAGATTCCGAACCGTCTTCTGAGCACCGGTTCCATCCACTCGGGCCACCTTACGCACAGTACGAATTCGATCCGAAAGCCGTTGGACAATAAATCATTTCCACAACAAAAGCGTACCCGTATATTTACGTCACTTATTCAATGTAATCATCGTGGAACTCGTACCACGAATGCAGCGGCAGTCATGTTTACAGTTTTTTCGCATATATCCCTTCTAGAACAATCTGGATGTCAGAAAAGAGAACCGCATCACCATCGGTGCATTCTATTTTTATTTTTTATTTTTTCGAAACTGAACATAAGACTTGAAGTAATTGTATACAAACTTGTCCCTTTCCGTGTGAATTAATCTAACCTCCCGAAAACCTATCTGTTTGTATAAGCGAACAAAATCTAATCAAATTCACGAGAAAAAGAAATTCGATGCACGTTTCACCATTGAAATCAAAACCAACTTCAGAAAAAACAGCTGTTTTGGCTATTCAGTTCGTTTTTCCCCCCCACACTGAACAAAATCCTCCAAACATAAATCACTCACGCCAAGTGTAATCCATAGTGTCATCGTCCAGCCACATTTTCAATCGATTCAGAACAATACAAAAACTCATAACCAACAGAAGAGAGCCAGGAAAAAACCGAAAAAAAGAATGTTCTACAAAGAAAACGATAATAAGAAATAAACATTTTTTTCACATTTGTAAACAAAACTCTGGATAGCTTCTTTCGCTTATTGATCTGAAACGTTCCGAAAGCATACCACCTGATTTGTATACAATCTGGGGAGAGCGGGAAATCACCCATCATCAAAGTCGTTTATGTTTTCCTCAGAAAAAAAAAACAGTTTTCCGGTAGTTTCACAGCTCACCTGCTCCATGGGAGAAGGACAAGTATTGTATTTCGAAAAAAAAAAGACGCATCACACAGGCCATCGCAGCAGGATTATAAGGAGTGCAACTAAGTTCAGTAGATGGCTCTAGTAATCCTCAGAGTACAGAGATATGCGGAAATTCAATCCGACATATTGGCAACGGCGTTCGTTTTGTTTACAAAGGCTGCCAACACTTCCGCAGAGTAATATGTTACAGCTTTGTGCGTGACTTCGTCGTTGTCAGCTCCCATTGTTGTTTGCATTTATAACGTAGAAGTCAAGTGATAACGGAACCTGAACGGCAAAGGCAAACGGCAAAGCTCGATCTGAGTAAGCTTGCTTGTCGGAAAGAAAACAGGTTAGATCCAAACCGATTCTAATTGGACAAATCGAAGTCATTTGCAACAACTGTCAAACCTCCCATTTGCCGTTCCGTTTCCGTTATCATTATGTTTGTGCGGTAACGCAAACAGACGTTCGACCACCGACAAACCGACATGAAAATGTCTTAGAATTTCTGTTCAAATCATATTACTGACATCTATCTTACGGCAAACGGCAAGTTTGACAGTTGTTGCAAATATTTTCGATATGTCCAATTAGAATCTAGCCTGTTTTCTTTCTGACAAGCAGGATTACTCAGATTGGGCTTTGCCGTTTGCCATTGCCATTCAGGTTCCGTTATCATTGTGTTTGGACCATTAGTGTTCGCTGAGAACGTTTATTGAAGCCACGAACACGCTTGGGAACTTGAAGGTTCATGTCTGAGCAATTCTGGACAAATTAATTTTATGTAGATAAAATGATTCTCTAGAATTTGACAGATGGAATCGATGCACATTTGAATCGGTCGTTATGGATTCATGATCACAATTGAAGATTGAGTTTCTTGTCGGTTTGTCGATGGTTTGCCCTCATTTTCAGCTGCATACAAGGTAAGTTATTTCGACCGTAAAAGCATTTGTTGACCTTTACTTGTCCTATTCTAATGCACATTACTTTTGAGCTGCATACTAGCCTTAAGGGAAAAATGGGTTGCCAGTCAAACTGTCAGATTTAAATAAGCAATAAATTCATAGAGCAGCGCTACTCTGCAAGATGATTCCAACGTAATTAGAAGTTTTTTTTTTCATTGCAAGTTCAATCCAATTCCAATCCAATTCCAATCCAAATCCAATCCAAATCCAATCCCAATACAATCCAAATCCAATCCAAATCCAATCCAAATCCAAATCCAAATCCAATCCAAATCCAATTCAGATCCAATCCAAATCCAATCCAAATCCAATCCAAATCCAATCCAAATCCAATCCAAATCCAATCCAAATCCAATCCAAATCCAATCCAAATCCAATCTCAATAATGTCTTGTATGAGAGAACTATCGACGAGCATCCTTAGTTTCGAGAAGACAAACACATTCTGGTGCTAGACGCAAAGAACGCACAAGAAGGCTGCAACCAAGGATAAGGTGCGACTCAAATCTTTTTGAGTGCAGCACGCGCTACTATGAGACAGCACATTAAATTTCAAAGAGACGTGAAAGTGCAGTCTGTACTCCCGTGCACTCTTGTTTTGCCGTGCGCTCAAAGCCGCACATCTCATTTCGAATTTGCTCTCGTCTCTTTTGGCATTACCGATTGCACTCTCCCTTGTCGTCTCTGTGCTAACGCAAGTGCGAAAAACAGACACGGCGGCACTCTAGATTGGACCTGCACAAATTTGTGTTTATTTCACATGTTTTCATAATGTTTTGTGTAATAAACTACAGGGCCCAATTATGTACGTAGAATAGGGTATTTTATTAGACAACTGACAAACTGATAATCTCATGTACCATCCATGAGGAACAATGAAAATGATCATCCATGAGTAATGTACACAAACCTTTGAAAAAAATTGAATTTGTATTTTGATATTACCATTTCGATAGTTTATTTTATTAATCTTATTTTAATAAATACAGAAATTTCTGCTCCAGCTGTACCATCGGCTCAATGAAATTGAAGGGGTGGCTACTGAACCTGATTCATCTACACCGTGTCCAATATATCCTCATACACTTTTTCCTTACATTGGTGTCGTGCAACTACTCAACATGATTCACGTATGTGTTGGTGTAGTTTTGCACTATGTTTATACAAACGCTTTTAGGTTATGTCCGATTGTTTTCATTCGGTGTTTATCTTTTTCCAGCGATGAAGGAGTTTCGTGCTGTGGTGATAAAAAAGTTTTTGAAAGGTGAGCGCCCAGTCGTTATTTTCAGAAATTTGAAAAACCTCGGAGTAAAGGGGGATTTTGTGTACCGAACCATCCGAAGGTACCGTGACACCTGCTCGTTGGATCACCGGAAGAGATCCGGTCGTACTCGTACGGTGCGGAGTGCACGAGTTGTTAAAGTGGTCAGGGAATGGATTAGACGAAAATCACAGCGCTCTGTACGTAAAATGGCCGCAGATCTGAATGTTTAGAGATCGTCAATGCACAATATACTGCAAAATGACCTCGGATTCCAAGCTTTCAAGAAACGTAAGGTTCACGGAGTTTCGGAACCTTCCAAGCAGAAACGACTCGAAAGAGCAAGTCTGCTTTTGTCACGGCACGGTTCGGAAGAATTTATCTTTTCCGACGAAAAGTTATTCGTCTTGCAACAATCCCACAATGTCCAGAACGACAGATTGTGGGCTCTCTCTCTCTTTGAGAACTGTTCCAGAGAGGAAGGATATTCACGGTCAAGTGCTGCGTCAGTGACGGTTTGGGGAGGAATTTGCAAGCGAGGCAAATTACCACTAGTTTTCATCGAAAAAGGCGTTAAAGTGAATGCCGTATATTATAAAACGGAAGTTTTGGAGAAAGTTGTCAAGCCATATGTACAGGAGGTGTTTGGAGATGATCACTATGTGTTTCAGCAGGACGGAGCGCCATCGCATACTGCAAATCTCGTTCAGGGCTGGTGCCGAGAAAATTTGACCGACTTTTTGGACAAGAATGAATGGCCTCCCAGTTCACCAGATCTGAATCCCTTGGATTATTTCGTACACATGCTGGCGAAGGTAAATGACCACAGGGCGTCTAATATGAACCAATTCAAAACCGTAATCAAACGAATTTGGGACGAAATGCCGATGGAAGTCGTGCGTGCCGCCTGTGACGGTTTCGAAAAACGTCTGGAGCTGGTCAAGAAGGTTAAAGGCGGTGTTATTACAAAACATGTGCTGTAGTTGATCAGTATTATATTGCAATATAATGGGTGAAGTTATCAATGAAATCTGAATTATCGATATGAAATAAATAGTGTTTTATTTTGTATGAGAATATATTGGACACGGTGTACAAATGGCATAGTTCTAGATTGACGCTTCAAAACGACGAAAGTCGAAGAACTGAGCACATGTGTGTGTGTGTGTGTGTGTGAGTGTGTGAGAGAGAGAGCGAGAGAGAGAGAGAGAGAGAGAGAGGAGAGAGAGAGAGAGAACCGATTTCAGTTTTGCTGACGGCAAATGAAAGCTGAAACATTCCCATCAAACCCTATTTTGTTTTTTTTTTTTCATTTTGACATTTCGTTACGAAGATATGAACGAAACATTACTTAACGGCATATTATAATAGTAATCTAGCAGTTTAGTCTCCTATTACATACTGAGCTATTTATGTACAGATTTTAGTTTTGTATTAAAGCTATAAAATTCTCAAATAACTGGTCAAAATTTCATTATGATTGGATAATCCTTCATGGAGATATGACCAAAAAAATACCTGAGAGCACATGATTGCGAGATGAAAATAGACTCGTTGCAGTTCAAAACCGAACAAGATCAATCACCCCAATCGATGCCACTTGTATTCTATTGTTCTGCATCTGGTGCGTTGTATAGCACATACAGCGGACTAGCCGCACTATGCGACTCTATAGAATTAGAGTACAACCGGTTGGCTCGAGTGGTCGGCTTTTGAACTGCAATGAGTATATTCGAAAATTACACAAAGTCTCCATTTACTAGAACTACACAATTTTCAACGAACATGTTCTTATTAAGCATCTTGAATCCATATCGATACTCAAAATTAACGCTTAGGATTGTCTTATAATTCATTCTATGGACTGATTATATGAAATTTCTAATATTTATATAATCTTCCCTTTTATATAACTAACATAAACAGGTCGTTAAAGACTATTAATGGCAATATTTTAATCACATCGATGAACAATGCATCGCGTGTACCGGAGAGCATGTCTTCATCAGCTCTCTCCCACAACTAGGCTTGTTGCCAGAATGTGATGTTGAACATTGAGTAAAATTTATTACATATTTAGATGATCTGAAATCACTATTTATTTCATGTTTCTTCCAATCATTGGAGGTTGATCTATGCTTATGATTATATTGTCCATCATCTGGCACTATCATTTGCAATAAAAAATATGTTTTGGAGCTGTCCAATAGTACTCAACGATAAATAATGCTTCGCTGTTGAGCTGTAGCTATGGCATCACTGTTGCTTTTGAGAGAGCCCATGTTTCCTCTCTTCTTTGTTAACCAAGGATATAGCGCACCGGTAATGTAACGTGAAGCCTGCTGTCTCTTGCATTTGTTTATTTTAAAACGAAGCATCCCGTTTGTCGTCACAGTCGCTTTGGCTAACATTTGCGTGCGAGTAAATGAAATAAGAAATACACATTGCCAATCTAAAGATCAATGACAAACTAAAAGTTTTCTCGTGTACG
This sequence comes from Aedes koreicus, assembly GCA_024533555.2. Taxonomy (NCBI): domain Eukaryota; kingdom Metazoa; phylum Arthropoda; class Insecta; order Diptera; family Culicidae; genus Aedes; species Aedes koreicus. The sequence goes on from JAHHFK020004299.1 coordinate 72,621, forward strand.
TCTGTCTCAAACCTGCTAGGAGACAAGTTTGTGTCGTAGCAATCGACATGACAGACACTGACAAAGGGCTCCTACACAATTTTAAACCGAAAGTAGCTGAACATATGTTCATCAAAGAACATCTTTCAATCTTAAATAAGATACAAATTTTAAGACATATCACAAACCCTTGCGAACTAAATTTAGCGGAAAGCATAGCAATCCACAAACAAAATTCCAAATAATTGCTTAGCAAGGATCAAGGAAACGGATATTCGTGGCTGTTTAAATGTTTACCTACTTCAAACGAAATAGGAATTAATAACCTTTCAGGTAATAAACAACCTTTTAGGTTACAAAACAAACATAACACTTTCAGGTACCCCACCCCCCTCCCACCACACACCCTACCTCAAACATACTATAAATACTAGACCTACTGTGATGTTGCCTTCAAGTCGTGCACTCGACACTGAAGAAGTCTGTTAGCCGCAGACGGAATAGGCCTATCTGTCTGGAATTTAAAGGAATTCGCTCGTGATTAATGATAATTTGAAAAAAGCGTTTCAATGTTTATTTTTTTATTCTTTTAGAAGTGATCAAATGAAGTGTTAATTTTAAATTCCCTTAGTTTCCCAATCACAATCGTTCTACTAATACGCTCAAAAAAGTGATTTCAAATATTGTTTTTTTTTAAGTGGAAGTACAAATCAATTTCGTTGCAGAAAACAAAAAATACAACGAACGTTTATTTTTTTTTTAATCAGTTCGTTTATTTGTTAGGCTCAGGCGTGTGTAACACTTTACGGAGCCGATATTCAATATTGTTATTTACAATGTATAATTTTTCAATTTTAGTAAAATGGGGTGCCAATTACTCGTGGCTAGCTCGAGGTTAATGGGTCACATTATCGTTTGGAAGGGGCTAGGCAGGTAACTTATTGAAGGTATTATTTGCTGCTCATGGTTGCGACATCTACCAAATCCACGGTCCCTGTAGTCCCTTTCAGGAACTAAGCCGCAGATGGGTGACCACTGCTTGCTGGGCAGGTACAAGTAGCACGGAAACAAAAGGATAGTATAACTGGGACACAATGGCAAGGAATTTACTAGACTGGATGGGAGGGGGTGATGACATTACACTCTTAGGTCAGACAAACAAAGGAATTCGTAAATCGCTTGCATGTAGGGGAGATCACGCATTCCCAAAACATCTCTTACCTCGCGGGTGGGTTGTCTACCTCGGGCCACTAGGGTATCCAATAGTCGTGCTCTGGAGGCATCATTACCCGGGCAATGCCAAACTGCGTGATCGATGTCATCATAACCGGTTCCGCACCTACACATGTTGCTATCGACGAGGTTAATTCTGTAGAGATGTGCGTCTAGCGAGTAGTGGTTGGACATAAGTCTTGACATCACACGAATGAAACCGCGACTTACATCCAGACCTTTGAACCACGATCTCGACGAAACATTTGGAATAATGGAATGTAACCACCGCCCAAGAGAATTACTTGTCCAATCGTTTTGCCAACTTTGAAGAGAACTCTGACGTACTAATGGAAAAAATTCATCGTGTGAAATTCTTCTTTCAAAAATCTCGCCTTCTTTTGCGCCCACCTTTGCTAGAGAGTCCGCCTTCTCATTGCCTGGAATTGAGCAATGTGAGGGGACCCATGCAAAGGTAATTCTAAATGATCTTTCGACCAACGCACACATCTGCTCCCTTATTTTTGAAAGAAAGTAAGATGAGTGCCTCACTGTTTTCATCGACCGGAGGGCCTCAATAGAACTGAGACTATCCGAGAAGATGAAATAATGGTCTATGGGCATGTCGGAAATTATCCCCAATGCGAAATTGATTGCTGCCAGCTCAGCAACATATACGGAACAAGGTTCCTGAAGTTTCCGGAAGGCAGATGAGTATTCATTATAAACACCGAAACCAGTGGATCCATCAATGCGTGACCCATCAGTGAAAATTCTTCTATTGCAATTGACATGTTGGTACTTTTTAATAAAAATATGGGGAATTAAAATAAGTCGAAGTTGATCTGGAACTCCTTGAATAGCCTGTTTCATGGAGAGATCATAGTCAATGGAGGAACTGTGATAAGGGAAGCGTACACTAGGAGAATTATAGCATGGAAGACTAATATCGGATGACATATAGTTAATATAGATTCGTAAGAATCTAGACTGGGTACTCAATTCGAGCATTTCTTCGAAGTTTTCAATCACAAGGTTGTTACTGATTCCACACTTGATCAGTATTCTAGATGAGAGCTCCCAGAAGCGGTTCTGTAAGGGTTTTACTCCTGCCAGAACCTCCAGGCTCATATTGTGCGTTGAATGCATACAGCCAAGGACAATACGTAAACAACGATATTGAATGCGTTCCAATTTAATGAGGTGGCTGTTTCTTGCCGAGAGGAAGCAAAAAGAGCCATATTCGAGAACTGAAAGAATAGTTGTTTTGTAGAGTTTAATGAGGTCTTCCGGGTGAGCACCGCACCATGTCCCGGAAATTGATCTTAGAAAATTGATCCTTTGTTGACATTTCTGTTTTAAATACGCAATGTGAGTATTCCAAGTGCATTTCGAATCAAACATGACTCCAAGGTATTTGAAGGTCAAAGATTGGGTAATTTTCTTTCCCCAACAGTTGGAGAGGCGGTGGGGGGGGAACCTCTTTTCTAGAAACAACTACCTCTGGGTTATGCGGTGAAAATTCGATCCCCAAATTTCTGGCCCAGATGGACAGATTATCTAGGGAATTTTGCAATGGTCTTTGCAAGATTTCCGCACGTGGACCTCTAAAGGAGATCGTCTGCAAGTTGTCTTAGCGTGCATCTGTTTTCCAAGCATTTATCAATATCTTTAACATAAAAATTATAAAGCAAGGGACTTAAACATGAGCCTTGGGGTAAGCCCATGTAGCTAATTCTGGAAGTTGTCAGTTGGCCTAGATTGAAGGTCATTTGTTTTTCTGACAGTAAATTATACAAAAAGTTGTTTAAAATTCCTGGTAATCCACTACTGTGCAGACTATCTGCGAGTATATCTATGGAAACTGAATCAAATGCGCCCTTGATATCCAGAAATACTGAAGCCAATTGCTCCTTGTGTGCAAAGGCCAGTTGTACAATATCAGATAAAAGCAACGCTAAACAATCGTTTGTTCCTTTGCTCTTTCGGAAACCAAATTGCGTATTTGATAGTAGGTTGTTTGATTCAACCCAACGGTCAAGTCTTGATAGGATCATTTTTTCTAACAATTTCCTTAAACATAGCATACACGGAAGAAAAAAAGTACCCATTTCAGCAGTTGCGTGTGGGAAGCTAATTTTGGGTATAGTTATGTTAACCGACCCGTTGGGTATAAATAACTTACTTTTGGGTAGAATTTCACCCAAAAGTTAGTTATTTATACACAACAGGTACGTTAACACAACTATACCCAAAATTGGCTTCCGACACGCAACTGCTGAAATGGGTACTTTTTTTCTTTCGTGTAGAGATCGGACGGTAAGTATTGTAATCAGACGCTGGTTTCCCAGGCTTTTGAATTAGCTATTACTTTAACCTGTCTCCATGCGGGTGGAACTATGTTTAATTCCATGAGAGTGTTATACAGGTTAAGTAATCGTCTTTTAGCGATATCGTGGAGATTCTTTAGAAGGTTGAATTTAATCATATCGCTTCCCGGAGCAGATTTATTCGATGAAAGAAGTGCCATTGAAAATTCCAACATTGTGAATGGTTCGGCCAGAGAACCGTTACTTCGGGTGGTATCCCGTAAATTCGGCGGTGTTGGGACAGAGTCTGGGCAAACCTTTTTAGCGAAGTCAAATATCCATTGCCTGGAATATTCTTCACTCTCATTGTTCGCGATAGCGAAGTTTTCGGAGCCCAACCGTTCACGCACCGCATTACAACCATGGAGTACGCAGTGTTTTGTTTTCGTTTCCTTTCCTTTTCCACTCTTCCTATGAAACACACACACCCTTATTAACCCCGAAACGGCCGCGGGAATACGGTCACCTTTTCCTACTAACATTTTGTGTTCTTTTTTGTTTGCAACGTCATTACACCGATTGGTGGACCAATCCGGTGAGCGTTTTGGTTTCTATCTCACTCCACAAACAGTATAAAGAGGCGCGTATCGACGCAGTTCAGGTCAAAAGTTTTGTGTAGTTTCAACAGTGGACATCAATAAACAATTAGTAACACGTAGTGACTATATCATTTGTTCACAGAGCCCTGTGGGATGTAGCCAATCCGCTACTCTACTTTATGCTGCTTAATCTCCGCCGTTGTTTGGATATCGCTGTGTTCCCGTTCATCGCTGCCGCTCAGAGGACTTTGCTACCACTGCTGTCTGATGCTGCAATCTCTCGCTACCTCCCTACGTGAAGAGTTGGTTTAGGCCATAGTTCTTTTCAGAACTGGCCATCAGGAAGGTAGACGACTGAGATGCACAGCCAGTTCAGTTCGTCGTTGTGAGTGTTTGGTTCGGCATCAGGTCTCTTGAGTTGTTCGGCACTGTTGTTGTCGGAAACCGATCGTTGCTGTTTGCTGCTGTCGTTCCCGCTGTAACCGTTGGCATGAGGAGCCAAGGCTCGTAATATGAGCGGTTTCGCATATAACGAGCCTTTCTCCAAAGCGTTGTCATCGAGGTTTCTCTAGATAGTCCCTCTACAAACGAACGCCGGTAATTGCGTTTCTTTGCTTTGAGTAAGTTTTTAAGCCTTTTTCAAGCTTGAGGTTCTTATCAAAAAGCTCACATGTTTCATGTCTACGATAATCTCTAAACGCATCGGATTTCTCAAGATACAACTTAGTGCATTCGTCATCCCATCCAAGGGGTGGCGGATCTTATTTTGAGGGATGCACTTGGAACACGTCGTTTCTGAGCTTCTAATGCACTTTTGTACATCAGTTCGGAAAGGAAACGATACTCTTCTAATGATGGAAGAGGATCGGTAGAATCAATACCAAGGGTTACCGCCGATGCAAAATGTTGCCAGTCGATATGCCTCGTGAGGTCATAAGGAACATGGATTGACTGGTCTGTTTTTTGAAAACTATTTGTGATTGAGATAATTATTGGTCACTACCAGGGGGATCATTCATTACCTTCCACAGACAATCTAATGATAGTGAATTGGAACACAAAGATATGTCAAGTCGACTCGCCCTGGCAGGAGGTTTAGCTATTCGTGTCGCTTCCCCAGTGTTCAAGATGGTCAAGTCGAAATCGTCGCATATGTCATAGAAAATACCCGCTCTGTTGTCATCTTATTGTTCGCCCCAAGCAGTACCGTGGGAGTTCAGATCGCCCAGAATAAGAACTGGAGATGGAAGTAATGTAATTGAACTCCAAAGTTGACGGCGGTTTATTGATGCCCTCGGAGGGACATAGACGGAAGCTATGCAAAGATCTTTATTCTTCACATTTATTTGGCAAGCGACGATTTCAATGCCTGAGAGTATTGGGAGTGAGATTTTATAGAAGCGGTAGCACTTTTTGATCCCCAAAAGTACGCCACCATATGAATCATCTCGATCCAGGCGAATAATGTTGAAATCGTGTAATTTTAATTCATCTTCAGAAGAAAGCCATGTTTCACAGAGAGCAAATATATCACAATCAGAATTGTGAATCAAATACTTGAACGAGTCTAATTTAGGTATTAGACTGCGACAGTTCCATTGTAATACGGTGATCATATCTTGATCCTCACTCGACGAATTATTCATCGAAAGATATGAATTCACCAATAAGGGGCCATGATACAGTCAATTGCTTGAAGTAGTTTCCAACTATAGGAAAAGGCAGGTCAATAATTCCTCGGAGCGGTGAAGCATCCGAAAGGCCAAGAGCATTTAAAATGTTATCCACAATGTCCCTAAAATTAATCTTACCTCGCTTGGACGGGATATTCTTAGAATTGCGAGAAGACGTAGTTTTTGGTTTTGGCAACCTCTTACGGTTTCTGTTATTAGGCAGCGGTGGGTTGGTATAGCTACAGCTAGGAACGGATGCATCAGCTATTACCGGTTTATTCGGTTTTTTTAATTGACCCCCGCTACCTCCAACTTTTTGCAAGCTTTTGAGAGTAGATTTTATTTGTTTCCGGCGCACACCCGGAGAACTAGTAGGCTTTCTTTTACCGGGGTCGTGTACCTCCGGAAATTCACTCTCATCGGCTACGTCAGGGTCCAGTTCGTCGGAAGACAAAATCAAAAAAGGATTTTAATTTTGAGCGGCTGATACAGATGATGCAGACGCTCCGTTTTGTGACTTTAACATTTCTGCATACGTCTGCTTGGAGCGTTCTTGTATGGAACGTCTCACGCTACCAGTGCGCTTCTTGTACACGGGGCAGTTCTGCAAATCGTGGAGAGGCTCTTTGCCACAGTAAGCATACTTTGTTGCTTCCTGTTGGCAAGCATCCTCTAGATGCCTTTGGCCGCATTTGCCACAACGGGGCTTGTTGTCGCAAAAACTAGCCGTATGACCCAACTGTTTGCACTTGGTGCAATTAAATATCCTTGGTACAAAAAGGCGCACTGGGAAAAAAAAACTTTACCAATTTCAACAAATTTTGGGAGAATTGATCCGGCGAAGGTCACTTGTAGCGAGTCCGACGGTGAATACGTCTTTTTTCCATCTACCATTGAACCTGCATGCAATTGTTTGCATTCCAGGATTTCAATGGTAAACGAAGCAGAATTTGGAAGTCGCCTTTTACCTTCCACAACGTCTTCACACGTCAGGCTCGCTGCAGAAACCACACCGTTTATCTCCACATCTCGAGATGGGATGTAGACGTAGTACTCAACATTATAACCTTCGTCACTAGCAATTTTATACGTAGGTGCAGTGACACGCAGTTTGTTTCGGTTGACCTGATGAAATTCGGTCCCCGGATAACGACGCGTCAAATTTCTTTTTATGCCCAAAAAGTCTAGGGCTTTCACTTTCTGCCGAAAGTAGACAACCCAAGGAGAGGCAGAAGACGGCTGATAACAGCGCGCCCTAAAAACATCTTTGGGAGGCGGGGCGACTTGCCTTGGATCTTAGAATCATCCATGAAAAGATGATTTTTTTTTTTTGAACCACCCTATGCAGAACGATATTTTTTTGAACCACCCTATGCAGAACGATTCACTATATGGGAGAGAGAGATACACAAAAAACACTAACAGATGAGGAAACAATAAAGGAGACTGTGCTACTTGCCCTTACGCTGCACCTTTGCCGGTATGGCACCTTCTGCTGTTGTTCGTAAACAAAGCAACGCTTGCTGACCGGCAGTGGATGGAGCGATGACCTTCCCTGCTGCGATGATGCTTACGGGGTTTCACTTTTTCCCTCGGGTGTTTACGATGGTACTGGCTGGACAGATCATCCGTCGCACTCGGCCGGGAATGTCTGCTTCCCTAAAGAAACGCTCGGCTGGATATCGGTGGTTCAAACAGTGCACTAATTTTATTCACCGCGTGGTTTATAGCGGGTGGAAAAAAACACAAGAGGTAGTGCGGGGTGCGAAAAAAAAACTGAACCGAAGCTCTTCAGCGTTCGATGCGGAATGATGTTCAGTGTACTATTTATTTATTTATTTATTTATTTATTTTCACCGTCTTCGACATCAAGATCGCACAGACTGTACTTATTCTAACTTAACTTATATAGCTAAACAATTCGTATAATTCGGGTTTTAAAAATACTCCAGGACATGTAGAAATCAAACTCGGCAGAAATGTCATTGAATGTTAGAATACAAGCGTCAAGTGGGTTGTTGTAACCGTAATTGGTTCGGTGATACGGAACAGCAAGCATGTTGAAGTTCCGAACGCGTCGTGGAGGAATGTTCAGCGGTATCTGCTCAAGAAGCGCAGGACAGTCGATGACACCGTTAATGACGTCGAATATAAATAAACGCTGCCTTTTCACGCGTCTGGTAGACAGCAATTCCCAGCCCATCAATTGGCATCGCTCGGGATAGGGAGGGAGATTGTTTGGATCGTTCCAGTGAAGTAGCCGCAATGAAAATCTTACGAACTTTTTCTGTACCCGTTCAATTGAAAGAATATGCGCTACGTAGTACGGAGACCAAACCGGGGAAGCATATTCTAGGATGCTACGCACCAGCGCAGTACAGTGTTTTGAAAGCATGTATGTCAGTGAATTCGGAAGCATGTCGACGAATGAACCCAAGAACAGAACATGCTTTGGAAGTCGTAATCCCAGCATGTTCATTGAACCTAAGCTTCTCATCGATGGTTACGCCCAGATCGCAGATAGAAGTAACACGCTCCAGTGTTTCAATATCCATACTATACTGCTGATGCACGGGATAACCAGAGCGGGTAAAGGGTAAAGGATCTTGCATTTTTTGCTGTTGACGCGCATGTCATTATCGCCACACCAGATCAATATGGTTTTGATGTCCGTCTGTAGAATGCTGCAATCATCCAGGGACAGTAGAGCGCGAACAAATTTCAAGTCGTCGGCAAACGAAAGCTTAAACGAGGAGAGAAACAGGCACAGATGATGAATATCAGTGGACCAAGGACACTGCCCTGAGGTACACCGGACGTCATGCAGAATAAACTGGATCGTGCTGAGTTAACCATTACATACGAAGTACGGTCAGATAGATACGAAAATATCCACTGCGTTATCCAATTCGGAAAGCCAAATATGCTTTAGTTTATCGACGACTTGGCTGTGCGGCAAGGTGTCAAATGCTTTTGCAAAATCAACATACACCGCGTCAATTTGCCTTCTCTTTTCTATTTCCCGTGACAGCGTGGTAATGTAGCACATCAAATGTATGTTGTGCATATCTCCAGCAATAGTTCAGAATTGCACCGTTTGATACTATAAAATAAAAGATTTGGTAGTTCTTTCCTAATCAATCAATTGGCGTAAATGAGAAAATTTTGCTTAAGAATTTCAATCTCAACGATGTCAATATCAGTTGCATAGTGACATTGAGGCGAACAAAATTAATATTTTTTCAATGAAGTGCTAGTGAAAATCAGCAATTCTCGACAACTTATTACAAACGACGTTTCTGATTTTGTACACATAGAGGTAAACAAAGATTGAAACGTAAATTTCTCAAAACTCTCAGCACTTCCACGGAAACTAGCGAAAACTTCACCATCATGTTAGGGAAATATTATTCTTTGTGGTAGTGTTCCTAGTTTGCGCAAACATGCTAATGGTATCAAGAATTTTACGTTAGAATTTTTGTGTAACTCTTTGTCAACAAAATCAGATAAGTCGTTTTTAATAAGTTGTTTTCCAGGTACTGATATTGATATTTTGCTGCACTGACAGTGATATTCACGTACATCATCAAACCATCGCTACAAGGCTAAAATTCATCAGAAAACCTCACACAGCCTGAATCTGCGGATTCTCCAGTAACTTCAACCAAGACACCTCGTTCGCTTTCGCCAAACGACACAACATCATCGACATCATCTTCATCTCACCAACTACTGACGACGGTAATTTTAGACAAACTTATACAAAAATAAGCAACCACACCTAATTGGTTCTTCCAATCTCATTCAAACTGAAAGAATATATAGCACACAACACTCCGTCTCTGTCCGTCGCCAGAGGAAAACTGGGAAAAACTGTGCTCATCTTCATCCCATCATTGCACACAGCCAGTCTACAGTCGAGAGCGGTCGTGAAAAGTTGTCACATCGGGAAAAGTGTCACACGCGTGCGTTCTGGTATAGAAAGAGTGAAAATGGTCTCCCCTCGAATGGTGTGCATTTGAAAAGTTGGAATTTCCCAGCAAAAAATCCCTCGAAATCGATAGGCAATAGTTCAATTTCGTTACTCAACACCAGATACGAGTGCTGCCGATGGAAATGAGGTGAAAATTGCCGTGGAATGTGAGTGAAAAGTGATTTCAAGTGGCAGGAGAAAAAATTCATGTGGTCTCATGAGCAGTAGAAAGGCGGGGGGAAATCGAAGAGAAGAAGTTCAAGATCGAGAAGATCAACTGGCTTGAAAACGAATATTTTCTTGATTGTAGCAAACGTGAGACAACAACAAACGCAAAGCGTTTGTTTGACAACAACGAAAAAAAAACCGGTGGCATCAACAAAGTGCAAACATATAGTAAACACCGCCAACATTGGTTTAAATAAAGCAGAAAACTGTGTGACATTACGTAACAGATAGAAACGAACGAAAAAGAGTGTCATCTGTCAGCTGCTTACCACGTGCTTCGCGGGCACGGTGTCCTCCATCAGCGGTGGTCGTTCCGCGAAAATCTTCCCCTATCGAGTTTTTCCATTCAGGAACTTGTCTGCCAAGCCAAGCGCATACATAATATGTCACAATGATAAATAGGAAAAGAATGTTGCTGTTGCTGCTCGTTCTGGGCGCGAATTTCGGTGTTCTACACGCGTACAATAGCGATGCTGACGAAACGGTGGAGCACATTAAAATCGGTGAGTTTTTCTGGGAGTTTTTTTTTCGGCGATTCTATTCAAACAAGTTCAACAACGCGACAACGATAGGCAGATGTTGTTTGACGGAGCAATTCGGCAAATACATAGCCGACAGTGTTTGGCAGGAGATTATCAATCGTTCCACTAATCCGACGCGGTTAGCTGGATTGCTGAGGTTGAAATAATTTTCTGGTTTCATTCTATTCGCAAACTGATAATCAGATTATGATTTGAAATCGTGTATATATTAATCAACGAGAAATGATTTATTCAATATCTTTGCACTAATAGCTTTTTATCCTTGAAACTTTCTAAGATGTTCAGCTAGTTAGCTAGTTAGTTAATTGGCTCATTTATTTCTACAACGATGTCTTTGAAATCTTCATAATTATGGTTTCGATATTCTTAACAAAAAACCTCTAAAATAAGCTTTGGAATGAGTTGAAATATTTCTTATCCTTTATCATACGCGCTTTTGCTACTTACAGACTTCTTCAAATCTCAGAAACCAGTGAAAAATCCATCGCCTCTCTCCAACTTAAAGATTTTACTCGAAAAAAATGCAACAGACAAAAATGATCACCAATAATTCATTTTAAGTCGGATATTTTTGAAACTCTCAAGGAATAAATAAACACGTATCAGCTACGTTTTTGCAAAGTTGGTTTATTCAACCTTGTTAACTTCTTTCCTTTGCTACTTCCTACCCTTGCTTCCCCGACCCTTTGCTACTTAGCTGCCCCTTGATCCCTTGACCCCTTTTCCCTTTCTTCCATTTGCTTCTGCTACTTCACAGCCCCTTACTACCTCCTCTCTTTTGCTACTTCACTATCTCTTGCTACATGACCGCCCCTTCCTACCCCCTGCTTCTTGCTACAGGTCGGACTCGATTATCCGGGATTTGATTATCCGGAGTTTTAGACTCGATTATCCGGAGTATTTTTGTTGCGATTTTTTTTAGTTTTCATGCAGAAATTTGAATTAATTGAGTATGTGTATTAATAAAGACTGGACTCGGAAAAAATGAGACACACAAAAATGATCATCAAAAATTCATTTTAAATCGTCTCCAATTTTCAGGGATTAAATAACTATATATAAGCTACGTTTTGGCATAATTTATTTATTGAATTTCCTCCCCCAAGCTGAATGCTCGTACATTTCTCTTAACACTGCTCATGAGATCTTGGGCGAGGCTTTGTCCATCTTCGTTACACAATTTTTCCAAGTTTTTCTTCAAAGCTTCATCGGTTTTGAATGTTTTTCCGCTTTTCTTCAACTTCTTCTTCATTATCGCCCAAAACTTTTCGATCGGACGATGTTCTGGTGTATTTGGCGGGTTCGCCTCCTTCGGGACCACATTAACGCCCTTCGCTTCGTACCAATCCATTACAGGCTTAGCGTAAGGCACGAAGCGAGATCCGGCCAGAACAGCGTGGGACCACGGTGAGAGCGGAGGAAGGGCAGCAAGCGCTTCTGCAAGCATTCCTCTCGATAAATCTGCCCGTTTATGGTGCTGGTTGTAACGAACGGCTTGCTGTACCGTCCGCACTCGCAGATCGCCTGCCACAACAGGTACTTCTTCGCGAATTTGTCCATCTTTCTCTTCCGGATCTCTTCCGGAACCTCCATGCGGGACGTACCGACAAAAAACTCGAGGCCGGGGATTTGTTTGGTGTCCGCCTTGATATATGTCTCGTCGTCCGGCGACCAGACCAGCCACTCACGGTACAGCTTCCGCGCACGCAATTTGGCCACCGTGTTTTGCTTATCAGACCGGTTTGGCGCCTTCCTGACCTTAAAAACACGTAGTCCAGCCCGCTTCATGGTCTGCTGGACGAACCACTTCAACGAATCGACCTTTTTGACCACGTCTCGGGTGGAAAGGTTCGGGTTATTCTTAAAGTACTGTCTTATCTTCCGCGCCTTCTCTGGGTATTCCGTTTTCGGTTTTCGGCCGCTTCCAGCGCGCCGCTCGGTGGTCTTCGTCTTCTGGAACATCTTCACAACGCGGGACACGGTGGAATGGTGGATTCAAGCCTTTTGCCGATCCATCTGTGCGACTGACCAGGATTATCGAACACCGCGCCCAAGATTTGCTGGCGTAGCTCTTCTTGTTTCGAATGCATCTTGAAAACTACTTGACAGATCGCGTTAACATTTTGCACTCATAAACATAACACTCTTAACTAGCCAAAATTTTATTAATTTTTACCCACGCGATAAAAGTTTCACCCAAAACAAAGTGTCGCATTTTTTCTTTAATAATCTCGAACCTCATATCCACACTTCCGCCACGTAGTGAGTGAATTCCGAACATAAGTGGCCACCTTTAAGAAGAACTTTGCTATTAGGACATGTGTCACAACCTTACAGGTTGCAACGCACCTTACGCGCCCCATCAACCTTGTTCCAAAACAACACCCAATGTTGGTACTGGAGCACAATCGAAGAACCACCCCTGTCAGTCGCTGATTACGTAGAGGTTTGTTGTAGGGCAAAACAAAATCATAACAAAGCAAAATATTAAATACAGTAGACGTGAATAGGTGAGCAAGTCTGGAGTTTTTTTTTCTATTATTTCTATTATTAATGTCCCTTAAAACCTAAATCTAGCTTAAATCGAGTCGTTATTAAATCTAGTACTATAGCTATAGAATTGTTAATACAAACATACTAAGTAATGAAACCATGAATGAAGATGAAATTTCAAACTAACCTAATTCTAAAATCTTCTTTTTTTTTTTTTTTTTTCTTTTTTTTTTTTTTTTTTTCTAAAGGGTGTCCACGATGAAATTGCCACACTATGAAATTGCTCTAACTTTTTAACCGTTGGGTAGAATTTAATGAAAATTTGGGTGGATTTAGTTCATAGTGCATTATTTACATTTTCCCACTTTTAAAGTCCTGTGATCAAAACTCGCGGAAATGGAGTCGAAAGAACAGCTCGTGCGTGATAAAATCTTGCGCATTCATCACGAGAACAAGGATCTCTCGCATCGTGCCATCGCTAAAACGTTGGGAATCGCGAATTCGGCGGTGTCGCGAGTGATTAAGCGGTTCGAGGAACGGTTGACCACCGATCGGAAGCCCAGAAGTGAAGGAAAAAGTATTCCATCCCACACCAAAAATCACAACCGCGTAGTTGAGGCCTTCAACCGAAATACGAACGCCTCCGTTCAGGATGTGGCTAAGAAGCTGCACCTAAGCCGAAGTTTTGTCTAGGAGGCCAAAACTAAGGCTGGGCTTCGAGCATTCAAGGTACAAAAAGCCCCTAATCGCGACGAGAAGCAGAACAAGTCCGCCAAAACCCGTGCCATTTTTTGGTACCTCAACATGCTGACGAGATTTGAATGCTGCATCATGGACGACAAAACATATGTGAAGGCCGACTTCAAACAGATCCCCGGCAACCTGTTTTTCACGGCCAAGGATAAGTTCCGGCGTTCCGGAGCATGTCCGCACTCAGAAGATGTCCAAATTTGCGAAGAGATTCCTGGTTTGGCAAGCCATCTGCACGTGCGGGAAGCGGTGTGCACCTTTCGTGACCCAGGACACGATGAACGGACAGGTGTACATAAAAGAGTGCCTTCAGAAGCGGCTACTTCCTCTCCTGAAGGCCCAAAACGTCCCAACAATCTTCTGGCCGGATTTGGCCTCATGCCACTACTCCAAGGACGTGCTGAAGTGGTATGCGGACAATAAGGTCAATTTCGTGCCGAAAATGTTCAACCCTCCCAACACTCCGGAGCTCCGCCCCATCGAGAAGCACTGGGCGATTTTGAAGCAGCACCTTCTTAAACGACCTAAGGTAGTGAAGACAGTCGAGGAACTGAAGAAAGTATGGGTTTACATGCAAAAAACGGTTGATTCACAGGTTGTGCAGAATCTTATGGCCGGGGTTAAGGCCGAGGTGCGAGGCATTTGCGTATGGACTGTAAATAAAATACGAGTAAAATGATAAAATGAGTTTTAATAGTTATTTCTCAATTGCTGAAAACTTTTTTTTTTTTTTTTTTTAACTCAAATTTTGCGAATCAATTTTATGTGTGGCAATTTCATCGTGGACACCCTTTATCAGCAACATTCACGCAATTAAACCGGAATCTAATGACGCAGATTTATTGGTTTAACCTCGTACAACAATTCTGCCGAGGACTTGAAGCAACTATGATAGACCTTATTTCTCCCAATTAAGGACTGTTCATTAAAAGAAAGTGGACACCTGTTTACCAATGGTTTTAGAGGTTAAAACTTAATGAAAAAATTTGAATTTACGATGAACATTTTCGCAACATACCTGAAAAATCAGCATAGAAAAAAGTGAGGAATTTCAAACAAATGGATCCGATCATTGAGAATTTCGCTGTAGCTCACATGGATTTCAGTATCAAAGTGATGAATATATGGATAGGATGAATACATCAACCGATTCTTTCTAATATTCAACACTACAAGGTGCAGTAGAAAATAATGCATCAATGTTCAATCTTGGGTATTGGGTTGGGTCGTGTAGCTAGTGACTAATTTCTATCAAAAGTGTAAGTTTATTTGTGTTTGCTTTCAAGTGCTGCATTCAAACATTCTATTTGTTTTATTGCAAATTCGTCAAAATGTTCGCGAAAGGAGTGATACCCCAGTTTGTTGCTCAACCCAGAAGATGCCGTAAGAGATTGCAAAGGTGCCATTTGGCAACAGTTTCCCACATAAAAAGAGTCCCTGCAAGGGATGGTCCTAAAAGCAGTGGAAGCCGGGAAGCGGTCGTCCGCGCTTTGCACGCACGCCAAGCGTGATCAAATCGGTCCGTGCAAAAAAATTGCTCGCAACAGTGCCGGGTTCCAAAATAAAACTTACAAAGGAAGCCAATATTGCGGAAAAAATCCATGCGGGAGAATCAATCAGGAGTAGGTGCGCATCGTCACGTCAGTATGGGGATAGAAGCTAGTGTGAAAGAGTTAGTTGACTTGTCCTGTCATGCTCGTCGTGCCTTGGCCATTGATCGATTTGTTTTGATGAGCCATATTTCGTTAAGATTTTTCAGTATGGACTAACTGACAAACGTAATGTTCTGTCCAGTCAGAATCAGGAATCACTTATTGTGCTGCAGCAGCACGGAAAGTGACCGCTGCAAGAATTGTTTTACAGCGGTTTTTTTTCTTAGATGCCCACTTTCTGTGGTATAAATTTCACGGTGTTTCGTACAGTGAGTCAAAAGTTATTCCAGATGGAAGCCGAGAGGATTTCCAGGTGGAAGAGAAAAATTCTGCACACACCCACGTTGATAATCCAAAGTGGTCCGCAATCAAAATCGCTAAAACGTTGAAGATCGCCAAATCAACCGTGTATGATGTGCTCAAACGTTTCAAGGAGCGAAAGAGTGTGGATCGAGTGCCTCAAAGTAAGCGTCGTAGTGGAACATATGACCGCAAGCTGAACCGAACCGTCAGAGCAAACTCTTGACTATCAGATATTGAAATCACACAAAAATATGCTGCTGCTCGCAGTACCGTTAGAAGAATTCGTTTGCGAGCAGGATATCGTTCTTATCGAGCCAGCCAAGCAACCAAACAGAACGTTGAAGCAAAGTTTCTTCACCAAAACTCAAGCTCGGAAATTGTACCAGCAGGTTTTGACGAAGTACCAAAGATGCCTGCTCATCGACGATGAAACCTACGTCAAAATGGATTTCGAACAGCTTCCTGGCCAAAAAATTCTACATGACGACGGCACAAAAAAAAAAAAAATTTTGACAAATTTGCCACAAAACTGATCATTTGGCAAGGGATATGCAGCTGCGGAGCAAAGACCAAAGTGTTCGTGACGAATAAGACGATGGACTCGAAGCTGTACAAGGAAGAATTCCTCAAAAACCGCGTACTGCCTTTCATTAAAGCCCTTAAAGGTCCCGTGAAGTTATGGCCACTACAGCCGGGAAGTCATCCAGTGGTACCGCGATAATAACGTAGATTTCATCGATAAAAACATAAATCCACCCAACTGCCCGAAGTTCGGCCCATCGATTTTGGGCAGTAATGAAGCGGAAGCTTATGAAAAGTGGAAAAACGGCTCGGGACGCGACTCAGATGACCAAAATGTGGAACAAATGTACCAAGGAAGTTGACTCCGGAGTTGTGCAGCGTTTGATGGGAGGAATAAAGAAGAAAGTGCGAATTTTCATTAGAAACGAAGAGAAATGATTTGTATTGATATTTTTTCCTTAAATTACAGTGAATTACCTTTGTTTTGATGTATTAAACTTATTTGTACGTCAATCCGTTACCGAGATACAGATGATTTTATTATTCCGGATTCTAAATGGACATAAAACAATGGCTTCTTCCGTAAACTATGACTTATTTTGACAACTGTTTTGTGTCAATGTGTGGCTTGCCTTGTAAACAAACGAAAACCTTCATTAAAAGTTAAAGTTTTACTTCAAGCGTAACGATGCGAGATTTTACGGGAGAAAAGCGAAAATCAATTGTGACCAAGTACTGCACTGAAAAGGGATTGTCGCTAGTAAAATTAGCAAAAGAAGAAGGTTAGTGTATATGCGGTCCAAAATGCGATCAATCCGTTTGTTATGCATAACACATTGAAGGACTCTTCGGCCGTGTTGGAAAAACAGGTGCTTCAAACCCAAATTTGGACAAACAAATTTGCAAAAAGTTTTTGAAGGAAAAAAGGAGGTATCCATCTGAGATTGCGCAAAAAAGTGTGGAACGACGATTGGAATGATCCAACGCGCAAAGGAGCGAAATTCCCTGAAGACGTATAGGAAACAAAAATGTCCGAAACGCAGCCAAATACATGCGGATTCCGTGAAAACTCGGGTTCGGAAGTCGTACGACGCCGTTTCAAGCAAAAGTGACATGTGCATTATCATAGATGACGAGACGTACGTCAAATTGGACTACAGGGCACTTCCAGGGGCACAGTTTTACACCGTGAATCGTGGAACAGATAAATCCAAATCGATTTTTTGCGAAAAATTTGGAAAAAAGGTGTTGGTTTGGCAAGTAATTTGCCAGTGTGGTATGAAATCGACACCTTTTTTCACTACCGCAAATATAATCGCCGAAATGAACCGGAAGGAATGCCTGCAGAAACGAATTCTGCCACTAATCCGAAAACACAAAGGTATGAAGAGAACAATGTCCTATTTGTGGAAAAGGCTATGAATCCTCCAAATTGCCCGCGAATAAAGCCCATTGAGAAATGTTGAGCTTTGATGGAAAGAAAGCTGCGGAAGAAGGCTAAAGGAGCAGATGACATTATCAAATTCAAAAAAGACTGGGTAAACGTAAGCAAAATCATCGACGGAACTGTTGTGCAAAACCTCATGAGGAACATCAAGAAGAAGGTGCGAGAGCTGGCCAGATCAACGTAAAATTAAATGATTACTGATGTAACGGGCTTTTCTGATGGTCAATAAACAACGTAAATGAATTTGAGTTGCAAAATAAATAAAACATATTTAAATACAGCAATTTTTAGGTGTACTCATAGTTAACGATACAGTCCTTAATGCAAACTAAGGTAAACAAAATTAGGTACATATTTTAACAATTAAGGTTACGGTACGTTACGGTAGTAGTTGCAGCACCTAGATTAACAAGAAATGTAAATATTGATAAATTTGGAACAAATAAGGAATAAAAAGAAATTAAAAGAAATAAAAATAGCTTATCACCTGGCAAATTAGTTCTATACAAATGGTTTTCCAAAATTTTGTCATTTCGAGAATTGGCCAAAAGCGTGAAGTGCACTAAATCTGAAATGTTTCAGATTGTTAAGAAGTTTGGAAAAACGTGTTCTCTTGAAGATTTAACGAAACGCAAAAAAA
The DNA here is from genome assembly GCA_024533555.2 of Aedes koreicus. Taxonomy (NCBI): domain Eukaryota; kingdom Metazoa; phylum Arthropoda; class Insecta; order Diptera; family Culicidae; genus Aedes; species Aedes koreicus. Next base: position 90,943 of record JAHHFK020004299.1, read on the forward strand.
GGAACTGGTATCGGTGCGCCTTTTGAAATCGCATAAACCGTGTTCCGTTCGTGAAATTGCCAAAAAAAAAGTGGACATTAGCGTCGGAACTGTGCAGAATATCAAAAAGCGTAACAATATCAGAACAGACAAGAAGCAGAAAGCAGAAAGCGGATTCATAGAAAGCTTCTTCGAAAATACGGTCACGATCTTGTATGACGTTTGGTTCATTTTTATGGGCGACGAGACGTACGTCAAATTGGATACCAGTACACTTCCGAGCCGCAATTTTGCAACGCTGAGCAGAGGACAGATGTGCCTGATGATGTGCGATGCATGTGAACCGAAAAATTTGGTTTTGGTGAGGCAAGCCATTTGCTCCTGTGACTTGAAGAGTTCATCATATTTCACAACGAGCACAATCAACGGTGAAAGTTTCAGAAAAGAATGCATCAAAAAACGGCTTCTATCCATATACCGAACGCAAAATGGAGGGATTCTCCATTGATTTGACCGGATCTGGAATCTGCTCACTACGCTTCTGCTACGTTGGAGATGCTCAAGAAGGAAAAATTGGATTTTGTAGAAAAGAGCCAAACCCAACAAACATCGGTGTTGAATTAGAGCTTGTTCAAACAAATTTGGAGAAGCTATTCAGCTATTCTAGAAGAAACAGCTGAATAGCTTCTCCAAATTTGCTTGAACAAGCTCTAATTCAACACCGATGTTTGTTGGGAAATCCCCCAAACTGCCCTGAACTGCGTCCTATCGAAAGATACTGGGCAATAATGAAGCGGCAGCTTAAGAAAGATGGAAGAGAAGCAAGCTCTGTTGACTGCTTCAAGAAAATTTGGTCTGCAGCACAACGAAAAGTTACGGAGAAAGTTGTGCAGAATCTAATGGGAGGTATCAAGAGAAAAGTCCAAGCGTTCTCCGGAAATGAGAAGTAAATATTCAAACTCACATGAATTCGGTCATAGGTGTTTGTTTTTTTTTAATTAATGACACTTTACACCAGAAGGGTGCATTCGTGTCTTACGAAATTCTGATTTCGCTCATCTATTTCATGTACAATATTTCCAGTAATTCGTTTCACACTCCACTTCATTCCGTTCTTCTCAACTCATATTCTTCAACTTCTCTACTTCTCCTTCTATGTTGATTCTCATTCATTTAAAGCAAACTTATGAATTTGTTCGAAATTAAATATTTTCCTTTGAGAAATAGGTGTCCACTTTCTTTAATGAACAATCCTTAGCAAAGCCGAAAAGATCAGTACCCGATTGTACACGATATTATTTACGATAATTTCAAAAATATTAAATCTGAAATGCGAAACACTTACAGATGTATACAGATAAATTTACTTAGGTTAATGTACCCATTAACGGGTACTTCCCAGTTCGAGTGTGAATGATAATATGTCAAACCTCTCTTTTTTTTCTTTTTGACTTACGTCTCTCTTTTCTATTCCTGTAAAGCGGCGCCGTTCTAAAATTTCTGAAATCGCAAGCGTTACGCGGGTTTGGAGACTTTGAATGATAACATCTCCTCTCTGGCCCACAGAAATTTTACGATAAGTATTTTCACCTGACTATAAATGCGTTTGATTTTACCATACCTACGATTGAAGTTAACCATGGTTGACCATGACAGACCTCATGTCAATTATACCACAAATGTTGAAGACTGTACCATAAATCAGCGCCAACATTTGATTAGGGCGAAGCTGCTTTTGTAAACAAACACTTTGTCTGCTAATTTATCGGAAGTTGAATACAATTCCTTCAAATTGAATATATAAGCGGATAGAGATAAAGCTCCTCTTCCTTAAAGAGAGCTTAATTTGTATTTGCGAGCTTTTGTTCAAGAGAAAATGACTACGAAAGCCATTGCACCGTGGGAAAAAATGAACCCAAATTCCCAAGTAGGAGAAGCCGCTGGTTTTTTAACCAAACCAAATGCATTCCTGAAGAAAAATGGGCTAATAAATCGATTGGCGCAGGTTTTGTGTTGTGTAGAGCACGGTAAGTGGTTCGTTTTGCCCCAATTCACCTTAACCTGATGGTTTCTCTTCATTCTGCTCATATTGTTGCAATCTCCGGAATATATTTTGAGTGAAAATGAATACATTTTACACATATCACATTTAGAAACTTAACAGGGATAATTTCTAGTAGTGTCTGGCCGGTTTTACCCCCATTCATACACATATTTCAATAGTCTGCATTTTTTTATTTTGCTAGATTCTTTCAAAATAGCCACAATCGCCGCAATATACCGCATAAAACAAAACCGAAAGACGTCTCCCGAAGAAAATCTAACCGATATGATACTGAATTCTTTGACATGGTCGGATGTCTGACCTGGAGTATAAACGGCTTCATTGTAAAAGACAAGACGAGGACTTCTCTCGTAAGATTGCATTTTACTCTACCGATAGCACTTTCATCACGTATCATGAGATCGACGACAGTGATGCTAGTTCGGCTGATAGTGAATACAGCCAATAGCACAGAATTATTTTTCTCCATTTTGTGATTCATAATAAAACATTTATTTAACCATGCACTTATTTTCTTACACGAGAAGCAATAAGAAAAATCAAATAATTGGGAGAAACTGGGGTAAAACGGGCAAGACATAACATGAAATTATCTGTAAAGTTTCTAAATGTAATATGTGTAAAATATATGCCCTTTCAGTCAAAATATAATACGGAAATTGCAACTACGAGAAGAATGAAGAAAAACCATCGAATTAAGGTAAATTGGGGCTAAACAGGCTATCTACAAGACCCAAAAACATGCAAAGTCACTCCACATTACTTCTATGCAGACGTTCTGTGGGATATGTATTTTTCCCGCGAAAATAATTTGTGACGATTGCGGCTGTTTGGAAAGTACCAAGAAAAATCAAATAATGGCAATGAATTGAGGTAAAACGGGCCAAACGTAACATGAAATTATCCCTGTTAAGTTTCTAAATGTGATATGTGTAAAATGTATGCAAAATATATTCCGGAGATTGCAACAATGAAGAGAAACCATCAGGTTAAGGTGAATTGGGGCAAAACGAACCACTTACCGTGCTCTACACAACACAAAACCTGCGCCAATCGATTTATTAGCCCATTTCCTTTAGGAATGCATTTGGTTCGGTTAAAAAACCAGCGGCTTCTCTTACTTGGGAATTTGGGTCCATTTTTTCCCACTGTGATTGTTTACAAAAGCAGATTCGCCCTAATCTAATGTTGGCGCTGAAATGTAGTAAATTTGACTGAAATTTCAAGATAGTTTTGAAAATAGGCATAGACGGGTGAAATGGTAGTTTTTACTGTCAGATTTTTTTAAGTGTGCGTATTGCCAGATTTTGCCAGATTTTTCATTTGTGACATGACAGATATTTTTCGAAAACTAATGGCAACCCTGCCTGCAGCTAGCCATCCGCAACGACGAGGAACTGAACAAACTTTTCTCCGGTGGGACCATTTCACAGAGTGGTGTGCTGCAGCCCAAGAAGATTGAAGAAAATTTCAATCGCGAATCATGTTATCAACTAAAATCCGGCCTTTTCAGGACGATCAAATCAAGTTGCCAACTAAAGAGTATGTTTGATAGAAATTTCTCTTGAGCTCATCGAAATTTTCATTACGCACCGGCTCAATATGGCGTTGAAATAGCTGCGTCCCGGAGAAAATGGCCAAATCAATCGCCCACATCATCTGCGTACCGTATCAAGTGGTTAGCAGTGTCATCCGACGTTCAAGCGATTGCCATGAAGTGAGGGTTCGATTCCCGCTCCAGCCTGCGGAACTTTTTGCAAAACGAAAATGTCCAAACTGGTCCACTTGGTGTTAGGTTAAGTTATTCGTTGTAATTCGTTCTATGTTCCATGTTCAGTCTGTACACATTCAAGATGAAGACGGTGTAAATGTTAATTTCTATCGTAGTATTACGTGCTGCCAAACACTCAGGCCGTCCTGCAGCCCAAGAAGACCGAGAAGAAAATTTCAATCGCGAACCTTGTTCCCTCCGTAAAAAAATAAAACCCGGTATTTTCAGGACGAACAAATAAATTTGCCAACTAAAGAGTATGTTTGATTGAAATTTCTCTTGAGCTCATCGAATTTTCCTTACCACGCACCGGCTCAACATGGCGTTGTTTGAAAAGCCGCGTTCTGGAGAAAATGAGCAACATTTTTTATTAATATCCATATGTAAATCTCTATTTGCCATGTTAAAACTAGCAAGTGTAGGGGGTAGGTTAGATTGATTGTAGTTCTTGTTGTACATAGGTACATAATGGATTAGTTGCAGGTAATAGATTAGGTTAGTTGCAGATAGTTTTAAAGTGTGAGTTATAATTTTTCTGGCCAATATTTATAAAGTCTATTGTTTTGCAGTTTCAGAAGCAAGTGTGTCTGTATCTCAACTCTCTGTTGCCTGAGTTGAAAAAATGCGAATATAACCTCGAAAACTCCTGTCGCTCTAATGAAAACTAATGATTTCATTTCCACGCTGCTGTCTGGCGTAACAACTGAGGCCCGTCCCCTTTTGTAAAATTTGATTCGCATTGCCTTCGTTGATACCTCCTTCCTGTCATGTAATAGTATATGCCATTGTATCATTCATTATTGGATCATCGACACGTTCAGACGTGTGTATCCCGCTCTCGTGATAAAAAAGCGCTTTTCTGAGTTTTTCGCCCTGCTGTTGGAGATTGAGTAGACGCCGCCTGATGTGGCTGGCATGTCCGCTAGACGAGGCAAGCGGAAATAAATCATCCCTCCGGAAACAACTAAAATCTGTCCTTTTCAGGACGACCAAATCGATTTGCCAACTAAAGAGTATGTTTGATTGAAATTTCTCTTGAGCTCATCGAAATGTTTATTAGCACGTACCGGCTCAACATGGCGTTGCTTAAACTGCCGCGTCCCGGAGCAAATGGCCAAATCAATCGCCCACATCATCTTCGTGGTCATGTGGTTAGCGGCGTCGCCCGTCGTTCAAGCGGTTGTCATGAAGCTGGGGGTTCGATTCCCGCTCCAGCCAGTGGAACTTCTTGCAAAACGAAAATGTTCAAACTGGTCTACTTGGTGTTTAGGTTAGGTTGTTCGTAATTCGCTCTACACCAAAACTAAGAAAGTAAGATTGTAATATAATTTCGCTTGATTTTGTTCCATTCTTGCTATTGGTCGTAACTTGGATGAAAAATCTAACATTAGTTGTGGGCGAAAATGCAACAGCAATTTGCAATGAAAAATTGAACGTGTACGTGAGGTTGTGCGCAGTGATATTTAGTTGATGAGTAAGGGCCGGTTCATAAACCACGTAGACTCATTTTTGAAAATCTCAGACGCCCCCCTCCCCCTCGTAGACTTTTCTCCATACATTTTTTAAAAATTTTGTATGGAGCGTAGACTTTGGTCAAAACCCCCCTCCCCCCAAAAAAAGTCTACGTGGTTTATGCATAGCCCCTAAGAGATGAGTGTCGGAAAGTCAGATGGCTCACGAAAATAAAATGTGCCATATATGAGATCGGGTTATGAACCGTGACCGTCAGCGCGCACAGTGGTCGGAAAAGCGTTTTTTTACGGCGAAATTAATAACTCCTAAGGCTTACGTTTTCGAATCATGGTGTCTTCTAAGAAGTTGTACTTAAACAAGCTGTCCATCTTGTGGTGATAATTTCGTAGTTCCAAACTTTTGCTGTTGTTGTTAACTTTTGAACGAAACACAATAGAAGGGTGATGTGAAAAGCAAGTTTGTAGGAAATATAATTTCAAGCAGCTTTGCTCAAGACACCATTTTTGTAGCTCTTTATTCGACCAAGATAGAGCTATTTTTCTGCTTTAAATCAGGGTGTCTCTAAAAAATGAGTTTTTTTATTATAACTTTTTTGTTTCTCATTTTGAGGAAAAGTAATTTTGGAACCAAATATAGAATACGTTAAAGCGCTCATTTTTGCAGAACAAAGTTTTTCAGTACAGCTTATAATTCAAAAGTTACGAGTAATTTTAACTAAAAACCTGCGTTTTTCTTTTTGACATTATGATTGTTTAGGCGAAAATTGGCCAGAAAATCGTCAAATTATTGTTTAATTGGGTATTAAGGAACAAATTGCTACATAAATGAGCCCGGGTATTTCTGGGGCACACGAGCGGGAGTGCTTAAAATCGGACATGTTTTTCATTAAAATTACACCTAACTTTTGAACTATAAAATATACCCAAATAATTAGTTCAGCAAAAACATGCATCATATTTTTCTCTACACTTCGTCTGAAAATTATTTTATCCTAACAATTGAAATTAAAAAATTAGATTGAAAAAACTGATTTTTTAGGGACACCCTAATCTAAACCAGCAAAATAGCTCTGAACTCCTCTGGTAAATCTGGCTCCTCACCACCCTCCTTTAATTAATTGTCGCCGTGGAAGGTAACCACGTTCGAGATTTTGACGCAACTTCTGCTACTGTGTCATACGATTTCCGGAAAGCCGATCACCGTAGTATCGTCGGCGTGCTGTCTAACATAGCCTGGGAGAGCATCCTTGATCCCGAAAACGTCGATTCCGCTGCGCAAACTTTTTTACACATCTTGGCATATGTCATTGACAGGCACGTTCCAAAGGGAGTCCACCAAAAAGAGTCGCACCTTTCTTGGCAAACTAGCGAATTTCGAAAACTGAAATCGACTAAGAGAGCGGCTTTGAGAAATTCACTAAATATCGTACGCTTGCCCTGAAAAACCACTACGTCAGGCTCAATCATGAGTTCAAGCGAGTCAGCCGTCGATGCTACTCATATTTACGAGGGATTCAGTCCAAACTCAGATCGCATCCGAAGTCTTTTTGGAAGCATGTAAACGAGCAGCGCAGAGAGTCTGGCCTACCATCCTCAATGGTGCTAAACGGTGAAGTCGCTTCATCCCCCCAGGAGATATGCCGCCTGTTTTCCGAAAAGTTTTCCAGTGTTTTCTCCGGTGAGAGATTGACTGATGAACACGTTACATCAGCAGCTAACAATGTGCCACTATACGGTCACACTGAAAGTTAATTTTAGTTTATATTACGAAATCGAAGGTAGAACTAACGAATCTGTTCGTTGTTTTCAGCAACGAAACTGATTTGTTCTTTTTATGAAGATACATTCGTAATTAATGGCACACGCGCAACTGTCAAAAGCACGAAGCATTTGTTGACACAGAAACAACATTCGTGTATTGTACGAAAACAATACAAAGAGCTACGAATATTTTGTTACCCATCTAAAAGAAACGTCTCTCTGATGGTTGCCTGAATGACTGAGAGATCTACTTTATCGACTCGAAATGTAATTGACAAAAAAGCGCAACCACGTGGTGTTGTCCAGAGTCTTTTTTTAATGTTTCTGACATGGGATTCGATCCTGTATTTTTGGAAAGAGCTGATACTGCATCCTCGGTTGATCTCACTATGCCACGGTGACTCGTGTGGTGATGATTGAATAATTAGTATGAAGTTATAACTCTCGACAGCGCTTCAAATTGTGTTATGGGAGAAATAAATTATTCCCGCTCATCCCAGCAGCAACATCAGCGAAGCAGCGATTGGCTGGTCTTCACGAAATCCATTTCGTGCATTATACAAAAAGGTGTAATGATAACATTTCACTAGATAAAAAGCAATATGGATGTTTCATACAATAAACGAGACATTTGTTCTATGTATAAAATCCATGATTACGAAGCGAGTGAAAGCTAATTTACGAAAATAAATTTTCAGTGCAAGCACTGGGGATAATCGATATCAAGTGGAATGATTACAACCGCCGAAAAAAAAAGTGTTAGGGGGGGGGGGGGTGGAAGAAAATGGGTTGGGTAGGGGGGGAAGGGGTGGGGGGGATTGGGAAAGAAAGAAAAAAAAAGAAAAAGTGGGGGGCGCGATCTCGAAGCTATTTGAGTTAGTCGTCATGGAGCCTCTACTTTCTCATTGCAAGCAATATCTGAGTTGTGATCAACATGGTTTTACTTCCGGTCGTTCCACCACTACTAATCTACTGTGTCGTATATCACGGATAGTATGGCTGAACGAGCTCAAACTGACGTCATATATACCGACTTGTCAGCAGCATTCGACAAGCTAAACCACGCCATTGCGATTGCGAAACTAGAAAAACTTGGGGTTAGCGGCAACTTTCTTCGATGGTTTTGCTCATATCTGACCGGTCGACAGCTGATGGTCACTATTGGGAACTGCCAATCTGACATTTATCCAGCCACGTCAGGGATACCTCAAGGAAGTCACCTGGGACCGTTGATCTTCCTACTTTATTTCAACGATGTGAATTTGGTCATCGAAGGCCCACGACTATCGTATGCGGACGATCTTAAAATCTACTTTCGGATTCGTACGACCGATGACTGCATCTTCCTCCAACGTCAATTTGAAGCTTTCGCCAGATCGTGCAACATAAACAGAATGGTAGTTAACCCTGCGAAGTGTTCGGTAATCACGTTTTGTCGGAAGAAAGAACCGATCATATTTACCTACAGATTCGAAGGATCAACAATAGATCGTGTGAATCAAGTAAAAGATTTGGGAAATATTCTGGACTCTCAACTTTCATACAAGCAACACATCTCGTATGCGTCGAGGACATAGGGCTTCATCTTCAGGATAGCAAAAAATTTCTCTGACATCTACTGCCTCAAATCACTGTACTGTTCGCTGGTGCGATCCACATTGGAGTATTGTTCTACAGTTTGGAACCCAAATTACAACAATGGTGCTGAGAGAGTGGAGTCCGTTCAACGACGCTTTCTTCGATTTGCTCTAAGGAACCTGCCGTGGAGGGACCAATCTCATCTGCCCAGCTATGAAAATCGTTGCCTGCTGATCGATCTGGAGCTTCTTCGTACCAGAAGAGAAACCTCGAGGACGCTTTTTATTGCAGATATATTACAAGGCAGAATAGACTGCTCTGCAATCCTGGAGCAAATAAAGGGTGTCCACGATGAAATTGCCACACACAAAATTGATTCGCAAAATTCGAGTTTTCATCCGATTGCCATCAAATTTTCAGGGATTGAGAAATAACTATTAAACTTCATTTTACCATTTTACTCGTATTTTATTTACAGTCCATACGCAAATGCCCGCACCTTGGCCTTAACCCCGGCCATAAGATTCTGCACAACCTGTGAATCAACCGTTTTTTGCATGTAAACCCATACTTTCTTCAGTTCCTTGACTGTCTTCACTACCATAGGTCGTTTAAGAAGGTGCTGCTTCATAATCGCCCAGTACTTCTCGATGGGGCGGAGCTCCGGAGTGTTGGGAGGGTTGAACATTTTCGGCACGAAATTGACCTTATTGTCCGCATACCACTTCAGCACGTCCTTGGAGTAGTGGCATGAGGCCAAATCCGGCCAGAAGATTGTTGGGACGTTGTGGGCCTTCAGGAGAGGAAGCAGCCGCTTCTGGAGGCACTCTTTTATGTACACCTGTCCGTTCATCGTGTCCTGGGTCACGAAAGGTGCACTCCGCTTCCCGCACGTGCAGATGGCTTGCCAAACCAGGAATTTCTTCGCAAATTTGGACATCTTCTGAGTGCGGACATGCTCCGGAACGCTGAACTTATCCTTGGCCGTGAAAAACAGGTTGCCGGGGATCTGTTTGAAGTCGGCCTTCACATATGTTTCGTCGTCCATGATGCAGCTTCAACTTTCGTCAGCATATTGAGGTACAACTTCCTGGCACGGGTTTTGGCGGAATTGTTCTGCTTCTCGTCGCGATTAGGGGCCTTTTGTACCTTGTACTTTCGAAGCCCAGCCTTAGTTTTGGCCTTCTGGACAAAACTTCGGCTTAGGTGCAGCTTCTTAGCCACATCCCGAACGGAGGCGTTCGGATTGCGGTTGAAGGCCCCAACTACGCGGTTGTGATTTTTGGTGTTGTACGGAATACTTTTTCCTTCACTTCTGGGCTTCCGATCGGTGGTCAACCGTTCCTTGAACCGCTTAATCACTCGCGACACCGTGGAATTCGCGATTCCCAACGTTTTAGCGATGGAACGATGCGAGAGATCCTTGTTCTCGTGATGAATGCGCAAGATTTTATCACGCACGAGCTGTTCTTTCGACTCCATTTCCGCGAGTTTTGATCACAGGACTTTAAAACTTGCAAGATGTGAATAATGCACTATGAACTAAATCCACCCAAATTTTCATTAAATTCTATCCAACGGTTAAAAAGTTAGAGCAATTTCATAGTGTGGCAATTTCATCGTGGACACCCTTTAAATGTCAACGTTCAACCTAGAGCGCTTCGAAACAATATGATGCTGAGACTACCTCTCCGCCGTACTAACTACAGCATGAACGGTGCCATCGGTGGATTACAGCGAGTATTCAACCGGGCCTCTCATCTGTTCGACTTTCACCATTCACGCCAGATGTTGCGTCGGCGGTTTACCACGTTTTTCAACGTTGCTTCCGGTGTTGAATAACTATATGACCGTTTTTATGTACACGTATTTTTATTATTTGACCCTACGCTTTAAATTAATTTATTTTCAACATCATTGGGGCCACATTGAGCCTGTTGATGTCAATAACAAGTAAATAAATAAATAAATAAACTAAAGCAGTGCACAAGCGTCGCCCTAGCGGTAAAGTTTGGAACTACGAAATTATCACCACAAGATGGACAGCTTGTTTAAGTACAACTTTGTAGAAGACACCATGATTCGAAAACGTAAGCCTTAGGACAGGGTTTCCCAACCGGTGGTCCGCGGCCGACAGGGGGGCCGCGAAGCCCTCTCAGGGGGGCCGCGAAGGTCTTGGTTTTTTAAACAAAAATTTAATCTTTTTCCGCTAGTTTAGTAATACGCCTTTTTGAAAAGTTTGACAAGTCCCATTTTAGTTGAAAGTGTAAAAAGTTAAACAAGAATGGTTATCTTTTTGTCTCCGTGTACTGTCTGACAGCACTTGTTTTCCGACTGCAACGTCTGCAACTCTCGAACAGGGAGAAAAAGAGACAAATAGTTTTCTGTTTTATGCGTCGGCTCTCTGCCGCGAGAGCAACACTCCCAACACAACAAGCAAGTCAATTGAGTATTTTGGCCTTCAATCGGAGCACACTACTGCACGATCTTAAACGGAGAACTGAGAGCAAGAGGGAAACAGATTAGTGGCAGACGGAAAACAAACCATCACTAATTCATGTGTGCTAGATTGAGAAAGACGATCAAACGTCAAAAAGTGGCAGCAATGAATGAGCATCTCTTGCTCTGTCCCTCTGTACAACGAAGTGTAGCCATTCATGGGTCGAGTCACATCAATTGACTGCACGATTTAAAATTTTCGAAACTAAAATTGTTGCTGCTCAGATCTTGTTTCTTGTTTTCGTCGGAGGATTACAACGAGTGATTATTTCTGCAAATACTGCAAATTTGAATCGGTAATTTAGCCTTGAAAATAAAAATAAACATGGAACGTAAAAGAACTAAAAATTAACGATTTATCGCAGGTAGTCGCAGACATGGAGAAGAAAAGAAAGTATTCCGAAGAATACATTAAGTACGGATTTACGATACTAACGGTTAATGGAGTCGATAAACCACAGTGTGTATTGTGTAACGTTGTGTTGAGTGTTGAAGCTATGAAACCGTCAAAACTGAAGCGACATTTGGACACGAAACATTCCGAGCATAACACCAAGGATGTGGCATTTTTTCGACGCCATGAAGCTGGCCTCAAACGGCAGCGATTGGATGCTACAGGTAGCATCCAACAACAAAGTACTGCAGTTGTGCAGGCATCATATGAGGCAGCATTGGAAATTGCGAAAAACAAAAAACCACACACAATCGGAGAAACTCTCATCAAGCCCAGCATGCTGAAAATGGTGAGTTTAGTTCTTGGGGAAGCAAATGCGGCAAGTCTCACTGTCGGACAACACCGTTCAAAGACGAATCGCCGATATGTCCGAAGATGTTAAAGTGCAAATTTTGGAAGAAATCAAGCAATCCCCTTTGTTTGCAATTCAACTGGACGAATCTACGGATGTCAGCTCATGTGCGCAACTTATGGTATTTGTGAAGTACGTCAACTCTGGCGATTTGAAGGAAGAGTTTCTTTTCTGTAGCGATTTGGAAACTACTACCAAAAGTGATGATATTATGGCTAAAATCAAGACATTTTTTGAATCGGGTGGCTTACAGTGGGAAAAAGTCGGTGGAGTTTGCACCGATGGCGCTCCAGCAATGCTTGGTAAGAAATCAGGATTTCAGAAAAAGGTCAAAGACCTTGCTCCACACGCCAAAGGTATTCATTGCATGATTCATCGATATGCCCTTGCCAGCAAGACCCTGCCGGAACCATTGTTAAAGGTACTTGATTCGGTCATCAAAATTGTGAACTATGTTACTGGGGCTCTAAACACTCGTTTATTCAAAGAACTCTGCAAAGAAATGAATGCAGATCATGAGGTTCTTCTTTTCTACACTGCCGTGCGCTGGTTGTCGAAAGGGAATGTTCTCAACCGAGTTTTTGAATTGAAGGACGAGATCAAAATGTTTTTGGAAAATCAAGGGAAAAACGACTTGCTTGCTAATTTCAGTGACGATGGTTGGCACATGCGCCTTGCTTACCTAGCAGATATTTTTGAACATCTGAATTCACTGAACTTGAAGCTACAGGGAAAGCAAACCAATCTAATTCACTTTCAAGACAACCTTCAAGCATTCGTGGCAAAGCTGAAAAACTGGCGCCGAAAGGTTAGTTCTGGAAATGTTGTTATGTTCGATAGGCTCAGCAGTACGACTGACAAAGGAGCGAACGAGCTGGATTCGGTTTTGAAATCAGAAATTATTTCTCATCTTGACTCGCTGGATGAACAATTTGAGCGCTACTTCCCTGAGCTAACGCAAGAAGATGCTGCTTTAGTCCGGAATCCGTTTTCTTCTTCGCTGGATGTGGCTAGTCTTCCTGACGAAATACAGGACGAATATTTGGACCTGAGAAATGATTCCTCATCTCGTGATTTGTTCCGTGAAAAAGATTTGAACCAGTTCTGGTGTATCATGTACGAGTCGTATCCCAAAGTTGCTTTGCTGGCATTGAAGATCCTTGTCCCGTTTGCTTCTACGTACCTCTGCGAGAGCGGATTTTCAACTCTTCTCCAAATAAAGACCAAGACACGAAACTAGTTGCTCAAAAGCAGGTGCAACAATCGCACTGAATCAGTTGTTTCCTGTTATTACGAAACTAGTTGCTCAAAAGCAGGTGCAACAATCGCACTGAATCAGTTGTTTCCTGTTATTGACATGTTATTTTGAAATAAAACGAATATCTAACAGTAACAGATCAAATCAATTGTTTTTATTTATCTCAACGAAATTTATTCACGGTACTTTCCAGGGGGCCGCGAGACATCCAATTGTTCACAAAAGGGGCCGTGGAGCTGAAAAGGTTGGGAACCAGTGCCTTAGGAGTTCTTAATTTCGCCGTGAAAAAAAGGCTTTTCCGACCACTGTGGCGCAGCGGCTCTTGATGGCAACCATTCAGCCACTTTGACAAACTAAGAGCATGGTAATAGAAACCCTACAGTTAGTTCACTTGGCGAGGAATTCAGGGTACAGCATTGAAGCAAATGGACATATTTTACACCAAGCTGTGTGCAACCTGTCGGTATCACACACTTGCATGGCATTGTTTATTTCATAAAACGCTTTGTCGATGATCAGTGAGAACAAAAATAGTACACTTGACGGCGGCAATACAACAGTGGCCAATAGCGTTGCGGCATTTTGTGATATGGACTCATCCATATTGTATATTGATATGTTGGTGATGATTGAATAAGGATCCTACAGCGATAACTTTGTTTCGAGCTATTTTTGCTTGCCAGTCGCTTGCACACACTTGCGTGGCTTCATTTGTACCATAAAACGCTTTGTGGATCAAAATGGGCAAAATTGCCTTTTTCTGAATCATGCGAATTTTTCAAGATATGATTGCAAAACTGCAATTGCATTTTTTGTCATCTTTTCAACTTTTGGGTGTATATTCAATCTTCAGTCTGTACAATCTCGAGTTGAAGACGGTGTAAATACCTATTTTTATCGTAGTATCACGTGCCGCCAAACACTCAGGCTGTCCTGCAGCCCAATAAAACTGATAAGAACATTTCAATCGCGAATCATGTTCCCTCCGTAAACACAGGATCCTTTTCACACTTACAAGCACGTTGGACATTCGAGCCGAATTGCAGTTTCTATAAATTTTCTTGGAGAACCAATAGCGGAAGAAGAACCGGAGCCTCACACACCAATAGCATAGGGTTTCATGGTTCTATAGACTGAATAAAATATAGTAGAAATTTATTAATTCGTGGCATCAATTTCTTCACATCAACAAGCAGTCCTACGTCAAATTTGCAGTTATGTCACTGATATAACTCACCCTTTCGTTTTTTTTTTCTTTTTGCAATATAATTGACAACATTTTTTTGTGATGGGTGTTGATATTTCACAACTTTTGAAATGAACAGGTAGAATGTAATTTATTATTCTTTGTAATAATATATATTTTCGCTGTACACAAGACCTCACCGGAAACATTCTCATCCCACAACACGAATGGGAGTACATGTCACGTTGCGAGAACGCAATGACTGGAAAAAATTCAATACGAAACGGAAGCGCGGCGAACCTCATCGGCAGCGCGACGAGGCAGGAAAAAGCGTGAAAATCTGCATGAAAATGATGTTTACCAACAGAGTAAACGTTACCGCGTGCTCTTTTTTTTCCATAGGTACTGTCATTCACATCCTCCTATTCGGCTTTCAGTGTCCGTTTCGGGGACTTTTTTTTGTCTCGTGCGACTCTGACTCTTTTTGTACGAGCTTATACTATTTGTACAAGCATTGGGGATAAAAACGAGATACACTATTTGTTTTCGTTTGATATGCCATAAGCCGGAGTAAACTATCGGGATGCGATGATGCGATAGCCTCCCCGAATCGTCCTTATGTTTGCCATTCCGACAAGCATTTTATGGTATATTTAAATAACCGAATGCTTGCGACGGTCTGAAATTCACAACGACCACACAGCGATCCTGATAGCCAAAGCGGAATTGGAACGTAGAAGCGGAAAAGTTTCTGCTGTCGGTTGAACAAGTGGAAAACGTCAGTCGGAAATGTTTTGGGAATGGAAATGGCATGGCATATATTTAACGGTTTGAGTTCGATGAGTCGTAGCAAGTATTAGCGACGATTACTCGATGATTCAAGAGTTGAAAGAGTTATATCCACCTGTTGTGAGATGTGAACCTTCTTGAAAAACTTTGAATATACCATTTCAGAAATAAGGTTTAGTTAATAATGTTATATAGAAAACAAATGTTCATAAAATAAGGGGGGAAAACTGCAAGGGACAGCTCCCCAATGGGGTTATACGCAAAGTTGACGTAGGACTACGTAGCAATGTGTAATGAATGTTGTTATTATTATTTGTAATGTGCCTGTATTAGAATAGAGGCGACATTGATCGATTGGATCAAGCGGAGCCTTGCCAAAAATCAGTGGGGTTGTATATAACACACGACCGGTTGATTGTCTGGCTTAACATGTTTTTGCGTAAAGAACTATAATTAAATTATAATGATTTGAAATTTGAAATATTTTCCCATCATCATGAGATCCTAATTCATTTTTACAGTTCAATGTTAGTTATGTTGTGTTATTTCTTCTGTGTTGTTTGTTTTGATATAAATATCAGTGTTGGGTTTTAATATTTTAACCTACTTAACCTGATGTAGCAGGAGATGTTCGCTCATCGCCATGAGGCACCAAGAGTGGACAGTAATGTTTGCTAGAATGAAAGATATGAAGAGAAAGTGTTGAAAGTTCCGTCAGTGTATGGAGGTTGGAAATAGAATGGAAGTATTGAAAATTGAGCGAAAGGGCATGGGTAAAATAGTACTCGAACCAAGGACGTTACCTTTGCCAACCATCCCATGAGCATGAAAAAAAAGTTTGAGTAATTATCAGACGTTGTGTATCAAACCAAACCCAAAAGGAGAGGGTACCTCTCCCATGTACGCATCAAAACAGAGTATGTACAAACTACCGCTAGAAACTATCACAAGCTATCAGTGGTACATCAGCGATCTAACACGTTACTTTTGCCAGTCAAGGTGGCGGATCCGTTTCTGCCTTGACCTACCCCGCAGTGGGATGTTTGGCAATGGTAACGTCCTTGGTTCGAGTACTACTTTACCTTTCGCTCAATTTTCAATACTTCTATTCAATTTACAACCTACCGTACACTGACGGAACTTTCAACACTTTCTCTTCAAATCTTTCATTCTTGCAGCAAACATTACTGTCCACTCTTGGTGCCTCATGGCGATGAGCGAACATCTCCTTCTACATCATAATCGTTATTCCACGCACGGAGAATACAAAACATAAAAATAAGAGTATGTAAAACTACTTAACCTGTTATTTGATAACCTAATTTTCCAGCGCTCGGAAGAGCGGGTGGTCCGAGGCCGCGGCAGTCACGATGAAGCTCTCGATTTACTCGTCCACAAGGGTCTGGATAAGGTGTGGCCCATTTAGTATTGGAACAAACATTTTTGATTCCTACAGCGACCCTAGTGGTCGGATTTGTACACTATGACATCTTATGTGTTCCCTATTACAATAACAACATCAGAAGTTTATTTTCGCGGTGCAGTTCGAACGTGTTTCAGAGAATTACAAAATGGAAGACGAAAGAAGAAAAATAATTGTGCGCAATCATTTGGAAAACCCTTCGGGTCTGGGCCAAAACTTGCTAAAGTGTTGGCTTTTCCCCGAAATACCGTGTGGCGTGTTTTGAAAAAGTACAGAGAAACTTTGTCGACGGATCGCAAGCCTCAAAACAAGCGTCGGGCGGGTACTGTCAACCGTCAACTGCGGAACAAAGTCATCAAGAGCATTAAGGCAAACCCCAACATCTCAGACCGCGATTTGGCCAAAAAGGTTCGGGCCTCACGCAGTACCGTGCAACGGTTTCGTCTCCGGGAAGGCTTCAAGTCATACCGTGCCTGTAGACAACCAAATAGGGATCAGAAGCAGCACAATCCGTGCCAGAAAACTGTATGATCAGGTGTTGACAAAATTCAAAGGCTGTCTCCTCGTGGATGATGAAACCTATATAAAGGCCGATTTCAAACAGCTGCCGGGACAAAACATTTACTTGGCTACGGCTCGGGGAGATGTTCCTGCCAAATTAAAGTTTGTGTTTGCAGATAAATTTACTCGTAAATACACTGATAGGAAAATAAAAGCATGTTTTTTGGAAAAAATTTTTTTTTTTTTTTTTTTTTTTTTTACTTATAGAATACTGAAAAAAGGAGTTTTACTGAAAGACAAAAAAATCAATTTGTGTTGAAAAAAAAAACAGTGACAAAATAAAGTGCCCACTTCAAAAATCGATATGTTTTCGATAAGTTTCCATAGGAAGATCCCTCGATTGTTTATGTTTTGATATTTTGACATGTTTTGAAGCAAACGGCTCAACCTGGTGCATTTGTATACGTGATCGCATTTGATTCAATTGAAAAAAAAATGAGAACGCAGTGCTTTCGAAAGCAATTCCCTTGTGTATCCGAAAATTGGTCGTTCGTGATGTGCAAAACGGTGAATCGCACCGGGCTGTCGCTAAGAAGTACAGTATCAGAAAGGCAGCGGTTGGCAAAATTCTTCTGAAGCTTAAAACGTTTGGATAGTGGTGGATCGCCTGGCAGAGGCAGGAAGCGGAAAACGGATGCGAGAACGGACACCAAGATCATGCGCGAAGTCAAGAAGAACCCGAAGGTAACTGTCCGCGAGATCCAGGAAACCCTTCAGTTATCAGTTTCCGGTCGAACTGTTCGTCGCCGTCTCGCAGCACAGGGGTTGAATAGCAAACTTGCCCGGAAGCGCCCATTTATCAGAAGGAAACAAAGCCAAGGCTTAAGTTTGTAAGGAGATGCTGATAAGCCCCTAGAGTTCTGGAAAACGGTTTTGGACGGACGAATAAATCGAGCTGTTTAACCGAAAGCGGCGGGTTCGTGTTTGGTGAGATCGGGAGAGGAGCTCAGGAGCGACATCCAAGGACGATGAAGATGG
This sequence comes from Aedes koreicus, assembly GCA_024533555.2. Classification (NCBI taxonomy): domain Eukaryota; kingdom Metazoa; phylum Arthropoda; class Insecta; order Diptera; family Culicidae; genus Aedes; species Aedes koreicus. Next base: position 109,069 of record JAHHFK020004299.1, read on the forward strand.
AGGAGGAAAGTGATGGTCTGGGTGTGTTTCGTGGGGTGGAGTGGGAAGATGTGAAAATCGACGGGATAATGACGGCAGATTTTACATCAACATCCTGCGAGAAAATCTGGAGGTTTCGCTGATCCAGACGGGCCTTGAAGAGAAGTTCGTTTCCAGCAGGACAACGACCCGAAGCATACTGCCAAGAAGACCAAGTCTTTCTTCCGGTCTTGTCGGATAAACCGCTGGAATGGTCCACAAAGCCCGGACCTAATCCCATCGAAATTGTGGGCGATTCTCGATGCCAGGGTTGACAAAACTGGTGTTACCAATAAAAATAACTATTTGAAGCCTGGAGCGCGCCTGGGAAGAGCTAGATCACAGACCTAAAGAACTGGTCGAGAGCATGTCGAAGCGCCTGAGGAGGTCTGAAGGCCAAAGGAGGACACATAATTTGAAATGCTTTTATTTTATTTAATTTTTTTTCTGTAGCCTAATGAAGTGGTCTCTTTATTTTGTCACTGTTTTTTTTTCAACACAAATTGATTTTTTTTTCTTTAAGTAAAACTCTTTTTTTCAGTATTCCATAAGTGAAACTTAAAAAGAATATAAAAAATAAGATAATAAAAAATACAGTGTGTTTACTTTAATTTGAACCAAGTAAATGAGAGAAATTGAAAAAACGATGAGGTGGGCATACATGATTTGGGAAGGCATCTGCAGCTACAGGTAGGAAGCCCAAGGTTTTCATCACTGATAAGACATTTAGTTCAGAGCTGTACATAACAGAATGTCTCCAAAAGCGAATATTGCCATTCATCAGATCCCACAATGAACCTGTCATGTTTTGGACAGATCTTGCAAGCTGTCATTACAGTAAAACAGTGCTTCAGTGGTATGAAACCAACGTGATTCAGTTTATACCGAAACAACTCAACCCACCAAACTGTCCCCAGCTCAAACCGATAGAGAGATTTTGGGCTATTATGAAGAGGAAGCTGAATGTGAATGGCAGTGTCGTCAAAAACATCAATGAATTGAGAACCAAGTGGAATAAGATTGCCAAAACGATGGATGAGAACAATGTGCGCCGGTTTAATGAAACGTATTCCGGGAAAAGTTCGCAAATTTCTTCGAAATCGAGATGATCAATTTTTTTTGTATTTTCCCTTTAAAGTTCACATAAAATCAAACATTTTAGTTAAAACAGGATACTATTTTGTTAATGTATATCCGAAATATGCGCAATAGTCTATGTTCCAATTCTAACTGGACCACACCTTAGTCTTGCACTCTGCGGCGTGATGGAGGTCCCGTTTCCTCGTATCGAACGGGGCATTCAGGATTGTCCTCAGCAGTCAGTTTTGGGCCACTTACGTTTCTGCTTGTGGGTCTCGGCACACGTACTCCACACCGGCATAGCGCAGTTTGTTTGTCGTGACAGTCTGGATCGTTGGGAGATCAGCGGATACAGCGACTTCAGTAGCCCGATGCATCTGTTCTTGGGATTTTCGGTATGGGTACGATAGAGTTGCTTGTCGTCGATGGTGACACCAAGATATGTTACTTCATTCGTCCACTCTAACGTTTGGCCGTTGAGCAGTCAGCAATTTGCTGGAGAGCTTCTTCAGAACCAGGTTGAATATAGCGTCGTTGCCGAGAGTTCATATTCTTGCCGTGCTTCACAGCCACACGTACTTCGTCATTTTTCACTTGGCCGACGAACGGTGCATTGTCGGATTGTTGGTTAAGTTGGTTGATAGTTTGATGCACTGTGGCTTCGTGTGGACTCTCCATTCTGGCACCCAGGTTGTGTGCTTCGACGAATTTGTTGGCGATGGCATTGTCCTTCTCCGACGGGGAATTCAGAATGCCTCCTTAATCGGCTTTCAGCGGTGAAACTGCTGTTGGCTTTTTCTTGAGAATCTTTGCCACCTTCCAAAACGGTTTCGAATGGTCGCTCATCTGTGCAATGCTGTTCGAGAACTGCTGGTTCCTGGTGGACGTCATTTGGTCTCCAATCATCCTACAGAGACAATTCGTGTTTCTTCAGGAGGCACCCGGTTCGCTGGTATTGTCGCCTGATGGTGTTTCGTCGCTGAATAAGCTGCTGGGTGTAGGTGTCAATCATGGTGAATTGTCGCCTCACCAGTATCCAGTATGCAAGCTTCTTCTGCGGCGTGGATTGTTTCTTCGAAGACATTCAGCTGGTCGATGGCTTTTATTTTCATAAGTCCGGGTAGTGGGCGGAGCTTAGTTCGTTGACGGTGACTGGCTTCGATAGTGCCAGGTTGGACTGAAACACATCCAGGGTGGATGTTATTCCGGCTGGTGAGAGGAACGTGGGCTCGTCTGGAAAGTGGATGGCACACGTACCTGCACATAGATGGTCTGCAAGAAGGTCGCCATTCTGGTTGCACTTATGATTTCGCCACTGCGTATGACGAGCTTTGAGGTCACCGGCCACCACAAAGCGGGTTCTGTGGTTGATGAGCTTCTGCAGATCTCCCACGAATAGGCCCGATGTGCCGTTGCTGTTCACGTAGACGGCGAACAAGTTGATATTTCCATTGAGGCCATGGATTTTCACGCCGATTGCTTCGATGATGCTGGTCTTCAGGTGCGGTAGGAATGCATAGCGGATGCCATGTTTGATGATGACGGCTACACCGCCACCAGTTGAGTTGGTACAATCTAGCCGGACGATGGTGTGTGTTTGGAGTGAGAAGTTGGTCGCTGGGCTGAGCCGGGTTTCAGTGATCACTCCCACGTCGATGGATTATTGGGCAAGGAAATTGCCCAACTCGAGCTTTCTCGCTCGGATAGAGCGAGCGTTCCAGTTGGCAATACCCCATATATGCAAACCATATAGCCAGATCTTCACCTGCTCCGATTTCGTTTTGCTTCATGCGATCACGGAACTCCGTGCAGATGGCCCACACATCGGCCGAATTGTAGATTAACTCTTCGCTCTCCTAGGGGCAGGGATATACCGATGGTGGACGCTCACCCGCTCTGATCCAAGGGTCGATTTGGCGTTGGTTTGTCCCGGCATTTGAGGCAGACTGAGAGCCCACAATGTTCGTTGGCCCGGAGGAAGCCGAGCTACTCGTTAGCGGAGGGAAATCCTTTCCTAATTGTTGTAGCTAGTGGCCCCTGTCACGTCGCTTTTCGCTCCGGTTGGTTCGATGTTGTCACTTGTTACCGAATTCAAATGTACTCTGCGCGTTTTGGGTATCGGCTCGCTTGTTCTGGTAGGCTTCCCAGCGCACGATGATTCTCCCGACGTGTCTAATTTCGCTGAGCTGCTTGAGGTTGGTGTACCCCTTAACAAAATGACAGGTCGTGTCGCTATATGCCTTGATGATGTGTGATTTGATGATGATCGATGTCCAAATGTGACTTTTTCGAGTGAGAAATTTTCAAAGGTGTACCCATTTTATATCGTTCACTGCTCCATATGAGACCTGCCTTGCTCACATTTGAAATCTGTGATAGGAAAGTACTGTGCATTAGGTAAATTTAGGCGGTAAAACAAAGTTTGAAATTGTTAAGATATTATGTTTGATGGTTGAATTGATACGCGGGAAAATTTCCAACCGAGTGATGTAAACATCTTTTCTCACTGCTTTAGACTGCCCCACTGCCCTCAAGTACTTCCTGATATTAACGGGGGCTGAATGGGCAAAAATAAATGTAGGGAAACTGCCCCCATATCAATCTCATTGTTCCTTTATTCCTTTATTATACATCCTACGATGAATCAAACAATTGGGCAGTTGAAGGATCGGTTTCGTTTTCTAATAATGTTCACACTACCAAAATGTCATGTAAATTTCTGTTCCCTAAGACCGATACATGCAAGCGTCCTTTAGCACATAAGAATGAGTTCAAAGAGATGAGAAAATAAATTCAATCAAACACATATTTCGTCGATTTGCGTATTTGTCAGTTTCAGTAGACATAATTTTACACGAAATCTTTCTTTACGTTCCCCGACTTTTTACAAACGTGAATTACGTCTCGTGTAAAATTCATAATTTCTAAGTGTGTTTGCTTACGTTAAATAACTACAACAAACATTACTAACTAATCCTGTCACGTGTATATCGTTTTATTTCCATTAGGATGAATTGCAAAGTGATGAGATTAATATAGGTACATCTTCCCTACATATTTATGGGTCAAGAAGTACCAGCGCATCACCACTCAAAACATGACTCCAAATGAATAACGCCTGAAAAATGCTTTCAAAATCAGTGTTGTATGCACTCACATCAATGAACGCTCAATACCTGTTTTCGAGAGAGATAACTCACAGTGTTCATGTTCGTACCAGCATTGCAGCACGAGATGGAGCGCGACGGTTTGAATGATATGGTGATTCAACTCACCGGGAGAATAGGAAAAGCCAGAGAATGAGTTTATAAGAATCAGCTTTATCTCTCTCAGGCCTTGAGCAGAATCGTTATAACTCATGCAAAATTTGACTCGCAGCCTGAGCATTATTTTGCTCAGCAAAAAAATTCTTGCTCACTCAGATAATCGCTAGCAGTTGTCTGGTTCAGAAAATTCAATTCTAGCGAAGCCGCCGCGTGTGTGAGACAACGGCAAAAGGAAAGAATAAGGAACTGTTTTTCGTTGCAATGCCAATCCTGACGGGCCTCGTTGGGAAAGCGGCTAGTGTGATGAAGACTCTGATAAGTGAGGCAGTATAATACAGAATCAGACATTTAAAACTCGGTTCCGCATCGCGTCGTGGTCGTCACGTGTTTGCCATTGATGCGCAGTGTATGAACCAGAATGAAAACATAGAAATCATACACAAGGTTAAGTACTGGAATCACAGTATATATAGAACTTTTAAAGGAATTGTTTGGGTAAAAACTTGAAAATCACTGTACATAATTATTGAGATTTATCTTTTTTTCTGGTATCTTCATTCAGGAGTGAATTTTCAAACGTAGACTGATAGGGTTAATATCGTTATACCGTTATACTCAGCACAACACGCACTTCAACCAGGAGATGGAATGTGAATTTCAAAAACAAATTCTTAGTTTATTTATCTTTGCATCGTATCGTTGGATTCGAAAGACTGATTGATGAGGAGGAGTCGAAAAAAAACTGACGACTAGGATCATGGTTCTCGGTGGCAGTGAAATGATGTGCAATTTTTACGCTAAAAAACGGCAAAAATTTGGTTACAAAGATTGAAGGTATAAAGTTACGGTCGTTCGGAGTCGATTGGTGATATTTTTCAGTCCGGTCGCAACGTAATAGCAGTAGAAAAAGTGAATTGTAAAAAGTGTCCATTCTTGGGTCTGCTGTCTGGTCGTTCAAAACGTACGGCATGCATGACTGCTGCTGCTTGCATCGAACCTGAGCTGGCGATTGTTACGTTTGAGGAAGAATGACGACGGAAAATCTGAGCAGAAATAAAGTGCCAATATCCAGAACTAGATTTTAGAGGAAAGTCCCAAAACCGTGCCAAAGTGAATTTTGATTCGGTGTGCAGGCTTAGTTTGTAAATTAATCGGAGCACGAAGAGTGTATTAGACGCAGATATCATGTTACTACCGGAAGGTTTCTGACACGTCGGCGACGGCCGGCTTGATGTGGACGAGTGCCGACTGCAGCAGCTGCGGGTCCAGCAGGACTTGGCCGTGATCTAGGACATCGAGGAGAGCTGGTTTGCAAAGCAACAAATAATTTATTTCTACCAAATGTTGAAGACAATATTTAATATCCTGTTTTATTTTATTTTGTCTATTTTGTTTTGTTGTTCGTTATGCTTGTCTCTTTTCAGTCACATTGGAGCGGCTCATTGCTTTTGGTGGAAAGTGCTACATACTTTCAGTGTATCGTTATCCAAAACGATCCCTGCTGCTAACCTTTACCCAACTATCCAACATCCCAGTGATTTCTCGTGGAAGTGCAGAGGATTTCTCGGCTTCCTCCAAAGCGAGTGTCGTGACGCTTTCCAGCCATTTTCTTTTCTTCCTACTATATCTTCTACTATCACTCGAAAAATGCGACTAATCCAACTGAATGACGAACTGAAATGTTCTTCGTCCTCTCGGAGCCAAGGTTTTCTCCTTTTTTTTTTTGTAAAATGTGATCTTCTCTCTCCCTCTGCTTCTTCTCTCTCTCTCTCTCTCTCTCTCTCACACACACACACACACACACACACACACACACACACACACACAAACACGCACACCCGTATGGTAACCCGAGAGCTCACTCGAGTAAATCCGAGAGCTCACTTCAGCAAGGTCGGAAGCCAACAACTCTCCCGATCATTCCCCTAACAACACAATCGGAACCATATTTCCGGTAAAGAATGACGTTTCTGTATCGCTAGCTTGCAGACAATGCGTTCTTCTGATTGCGTTAGGAAATAGTATACACAGATAGATATTAAATAATCAATTTCAAAATGAACAACTTTTTTTCTCTTTTTATTGACCCAGCTTGAATCTACTACAGCCAGTATCATGTCAACAAGTTCCTTCCCATTCCCTACTTGACCAGCATTCGGGCACGATCGGCGCTGGTATTACTTTATAATGGGTCACCAGTTTTTAAACATTGAGGATGTGTTAGCCCCAAACATCATTTGTTGGTTTTTTGTGTAAATACAGCTGATCTGGCAATAACGGAATTGCATCCGTGGGCGGTCAATCATGCTCATGCTCATGCTCATGCTCATCGTATCGTTAGATTTGAAAGTAAATCTCGCGTAACATTAGAAAAGAGCCTATTCTTATTGGTTGATTCTCTTCATCGACTTTCATGGCAAAATAAACAAATCTGCCCAACAAACATCGGTGTTGAATTAGAGCTTGTTCAAGCAAATTTGGAGAAGCTATTCAGCTGTTTCTTCTAGAATAGCTGAATAGCTTCTCCAAATTTGTTTGAACAAGCTCTAATTCAACACCGATGTTTGTTGGGTGTGGCTCTGCGTGCAGCGCCAAACAACTAATTCAATAGAAAATACTTTAATAGCTGAGTTATTAACAGAAATTTGATGAAGAAAATCGGTCAAGAAGGATAGGTTTTCTCGAGAAATTGCTGGCTGTTGAGATATTGTTGAAAATCTGACACACACCGCAATTACGGCATACCATTTTAAATTACGACTCGACATATTAAGGTATGCGACGACAACTACTGATGATGATGATGATGTAATACTACCATCTATTGCAGCAAGGAAACTTTCCATAGCAGTGGAATAATCTGAAAAACGATTTGATCAGGATTCTATTATTGTTTGTGATCATCAAGCTCCTGTATGAAGGGCCAAAAACGTTTGGGCGGGCCCGTAAGCAGAGACACTTACGCGAAACCCGCGAATATAGGGAAGAGAATCTCCTTCCAAAAGCAAGTTCACACTCACAGCACTAGAATCGAGCCCTCGATTGACAGAATAAACCCAATAGATGGGGTCGAAGAGCCCGCCCTCGTTCCACGAAATGTTAACAATAGGGAGGAGGCAGTCCCATGCTCCCTATCCAAATCGTTTCACTTGGGTGCCCTGATGGTCCCTCCCTTTCCCCGTTATATGTTATTTAATATATATTATATTTTGTACACAACAAATTAAGATACCATTATAGACAAAAATGCTAATTTATTCAAATTTCAAACTTGAATGGATTGTTACTGAAAAATAAATAAAAGTTAGATATGTATCAATATCCTACTAGTCCTGGGAAAGCTGAAAACAGAATAGATCATTCGAAATATAAAAGATAAAATTTCAATAAAAGATATTATTTTATAAAACATAGTAATATTTGTAATATTTTTCTTTATACTGTTCTAGCAACATTTCAAAGATAGAGTGAACGAAGAGTCCGGTGGGATAATTTCTGAAAGAAATGGCTTATCTTACCATAATACCACAAACACAACATTAAAATATAATCCTACATTACGTATAAGCACATGCCAGCCTTTTATGAATATAATAGTTGAAGTTCAGAAGTGCAATTTTAAATAAAATGGTATGCTGAAATGCTGAGATACAAATTCCGCCTTTGATGCCTGGCATGTTGCTCCCGGCTCTTACATAGTTTTGGAATGCAAGGTATGCGACGACAACTACTAAAACTAAAACTATTTAAGCCACCACTGGCTGCCAATTGCAAAGAATTTAGAAAGGAATTTGGAAATTTGTAAGATAAAACCAACAAACAAACTCTTTCACTAGGGAAATTGAATTGGTTGTCCTGAAAAGGACGGATTTTAAATGGTCCACATTTGAATTTAAACCTCCTAAGTTTTTTTGCAGAAACAGATTATTGGATCCGTTGCGTCTTACCAAAAATGGGCTAACAACAGGATCACACACAAGCACCTAATTTTGTTCCTTATGGTTCCGCCCACCGGCTGGCTACAAATACACCACTGGCTTGGTCAACCGATTGCCTACCACACGACTGCAAATCACATGGCTGCCTAGCAACGGTTGCCTAGCGAAATAGAGTAATCAGCTACCTGGCCAATGGATGCTCTCCAGTAAACCCTCCAGGGTACTTGCCACCAGCTGTCAATCCAATATTGGCTCCCCGCCACCTCGCACAGCTTGAATATTACCGAACGAATGAGATAATTTGCAAAGGTGTACCCCTTATGTATAAATCTGTGATGGAAAAGTACTGTGCATTCAGTAAATTTAGCCAGCAAAACAAAATGTTACAATGTTTAAAATTGTGGAAGGATTATTTTTGACAGTTGACTTGATACGCGGGAACATTTGCAACCGATTGATTTAAACATCTTGAAAATCTATCGAGCATTTATTAAGTTATAAGCGTTAAATTTGTAAGGATATTCCGCGACGGACGCTATTTTCAGATTTTCATTTGACACACTGCCCTTGCCGTAAGACGTAGTCTACGTCAAAAAACATCGTTAGCTCTCTGGTTTTGACTGTTTTAAATGAACTTGCAAATGGGCAAGCCACGAATTACACCGACAGAATATGTCCAATAGGGTTGAAGAAATTGACGTTTCGATTGGATATACTTTGTATGGAAGGTGGTCTAGCATCTTCTAATCATCTAGTTCGCTTCATGAATACGAATCAAAAGGTAATTCAAATGTAGGTCGAATAAAAGTGGAGATCGATCTATTACATACTATTTTGAAACTTTTTCATGATTTACATCTAAAAAGTCACTAAATTGTTTATGATTTATAGATAATTCAGGAAAAGTTTGGAGAAAATTGATGCTTTCTTTAAATTTATAACATTGTTTTTAGTTAACTACTCTTTTCAGCTAAAAATGTATTGAACAAAATGGTGCTTTATATGTTGATCACTTTATCAATTCAGAGATTTATAGGAACATCCCTGCCTATAGAAATATGCCATAGAATATAACTCTTTCGAAATGTTTGGACATTGTTTGTATTATATACAGCCCAAAACTCGCTATAGAACACAGCATATCATGAACTCCTGGATATCGATGGTTAAGGAATTGCATATTCTTAAAAACAATGCTGAGATGTAATTCATTTAAATATTGGCTTACACTGCGCTCTGTTTGCTGACATATAAATAAGCGTTCGATGCCAGATGCAAAAAAAAATTCTTGCCCACGCACGAGCTTGATCAGCCAACTCGAAAATTAACCTGGGTCGCATTGTGGATCTCGAAACGAAGAACTTTTTCTCACAAGCATTCGTACAAAAAGTCCTTCGTTTCGAGCTGCGCAATGCCACCCATGTTCTCGCAAGTCTCGTTGGTCAGATACACACTTATTTCGTCTTTATTAATTACACCAGATATGCATCTAAAAAACGACACAAGCTAACGCCTAGATCCAAATAATGCAAATCCTATAATACTATCAAGATCAATATAAAGCCCCACTATGGAAGCAGAAAGCGGATAGGTGATGATGAAAAAATAAATCCAAACCTCTCTCTGGGTTGCACGCCATAGACTCACTTACTAGATGCAAGCGAATTGCCCGTAACATCTTGCTCAACCAACATTATTCACTCAATGAGCAAACCCGCCAGCTGCTCAAGCGGTACTCACTCACCATGCGAGAGGCTTCCTCGCCAATCAATAATAGTTCATGTCATAGAGTGAAGAGATAAACTGCAATGGCAAAAACACGCTCATTCACTCTCCTGTGGAAACGATAGAGGGATGATGAACAGTGGTATTATTTTTTGCTCTCCTCTCGCAAGTAGAGAACTCTCGACTGTAAATCGTGAAATCGCTCATGAATCAACAACAACGCTCATGAAAAAATACGAGGAAGAAAAAAAAAAAAAAATTGAAAAAAAGGGAAAAATGTTTTTGTTTTTTTTTTTGGGGGTGGGGGGGGGTTTTTCGAGAAAACTTTTGGGGGTTTTGGGGGGGGGGGGGGGGGTTGTGTGGGGGGGGGGGGGTACATTATTTTGTGGTTATTTGTGTTTTGGGGGGGTTTTTAATGTTGGGGTTTTGTTTTTTAAGGTGTTTGTTTGGGGGGGGGGGAAAAACAGGGGGGGAGAAAAAAAAAAAATTTTTTTTTTTTATTATTGGACTTTAAAATGGCAAAGGGTAAATGCACCCTTCTTTTTGCGGAAATGCTCCTTAAACTTTGGAAAAATGCTCCTTAGATGCGTTTGCCCGGTATAATGCAATCGGAGGTATTAACCTTCTGGTTAGCGCTTTCCGGTTGTTTTGACGGGTCTTAAGTTTCTTCAAGATTGTATTGTTTTGACGGGTCTTAAGTTTCTGAATTTAATAGTCGTCAAAACGAAATTAAGACCTGTCAAAACGAAATTAAGACTCGTCAAAATGAAATTTAAACACGTCAAAACTCCCTAGAAGATTGCGGAGCGAAGCTCCGCTATACAATCTTGAAGAAACTTAAGACCCGTCAAAACAACCGGCAAGCGCTAACCAGAAGGTTAATACCTCCGATTGCATTATACCGGGCAAACGCATCTAAGGAGCATTTTTCCAAAGTTTAAGGAGCATTTCCCCAAAAAGAAGGGTGCATTTACCCTGCTGCCAACAGAAATAGCTTATCTATTGAAATAACGCATTTGTATATTGCTAGGATAGTGAAGTGAGCTGATGTCTGTGATGTCAACATGTCAACCCTTGAGTAATAAACCATAAAGTTTGATTCCCGTCCATCCGCTGGAACGAAAGAGTGAAGCTTGAAATTACCACGCTTGAAGAATCGCGCATCGGGGAAAACATTTCAACCACAGCAGTTGAATGCCGAGATGAATGATGATAAATTTCATAGGAAAAAAAAAGAAACCCATTGTTGTAGCAATGTTTGTTATTAAACTGGAAAGCCGTTGGAAACCAGAAACCTGCGTACAAACAGCCGTCAGCCGCCAGACTTTTGATGCAAAGTTTTGCTGGAAGAAAACAGAAAACTCGCATAAAATTACAAGCGGCCACAGCAGGAAACAACAACAAGGGCTTTATTACAGAGGGGGGAAAGAAGTAAAGTGCGCCACAATGAGATATTGCGTCAGAAGATATATGGAGAGTTGTTGTGGAGTGAGGTGGAGGTATACAGAACTTATGGAACAGTGAGTTTAAAGGAAGTCTGCGAATTCGATAAAGTGTGTAAAGGGTGTCCCACATCAAATTGCATCATGGAAAAAACGCTGTAGAAAATTACCCATTGGGTATTTTCTCTTGAAAATATGGGTAGAAGTAGTATTTTTAATGTATTTTATACGCTGTCAGTTTTTCGAAAATTGGAAGAATTGATTTTGCGCAAGCACCTGGCAAATCCTCAACTCTCTCATCGGGACATCGGAAAACAACTCGGAATCGTGCAGTCAACGGTTAGTCATATGATTAAACGTTACTACGAAACTCTAAGCATCGAACGGAAGGAGAAATGCGGTCAGAATGGATGTTTTATAAGTGATTAGGATCACAATGAAAGCGTTGTGAAAGCGTTTAAGCGGAATCCCAAGGCTTCGGTTAGGGATGTGGCCAAAAAGTTGAATCTGTCCAAGTCTTTCGTTCAGAAAGCCAAGGACCGGGAGGGACTGCATACGTACAAGGCAACTTCCGGGGCTACTGTTCTTCACCACCCAGCACAAGTTTTGAAGTTCCGGAGGAAGTAAGGAAACAGAAACTTTCAAAGTTTGTCAAGAAATACATGATTTGGCAAGCGATCTGCTCATGTGGCAAACAGAGTGCGCCGTTCGTGACTACCGGGTCTATAAACGAGGAGATCTACCTCAAGGAGTGTCTACAGAAGCGTCTGCTTTCTCTGTTGAAGCAACACGAGGGCCCTACGATCTTCTGGCCGGATCTAGCTTCGTTCCACTATTCAAATGTTGTCCTGGAGTGGTGCGAAGCCACTTTCGTACCCAAGGACATAAGCCCCTCCAACGCCACGGAACTAAGGCCCAGCGAAAAATACTGGGCTATTACGAAGCAGGCACTACGGAAGCATACCAAGGAGGTCAAATCTGAGGAAGACATGAATAAAAAGTGGGTTTCCGTACAGAAAAAGCTGCAGTCAGATGTTGTACAGAACCTAATGAGTGGAGTTAAGCGTAATGTGCGAGCGTATGGTAATTGTATTGAAATTGAATAAAATAAATATGCCAAAAGCATATTATATTTTATTGGCTATATTTTATTGTCTGAAAGTATGAAAAGGATCGGCCAACTAGGTAATTTTCTACAGCGTTTTTGTGAGCTGTCACGTTTTTTTCTGTTTTTCGGACTCCGTGAGTTTTGTACCACTAAATGCATTTCTCTAAATTCTGTCTCAACAATAGTTTTCAATTATTATTTATATATCTATAATTTCTATATATTATTAAGTACATTTTTGTGTTTATTTTGTGCAAATTGTGCGAGAAACAAAGAAGAAAAAGGCAAAATTTTAGAGTGGATTCGAAAAAAAAACTGTAAGTCAACCAATTTCTAGAGCTGCATGTCAACCAAAGTTCTAGTCTAAGACAGACAAGCTTACTCAACAAAGGAAGACAAAAAAAAATCACCTTTCAGACACAGAATCAGTATCGTTCTTAGCTGCCTGACCGTCAAAAAGTTCGAAGAGGAGATGAATAAAATTTCTCCTCTATCTGATTCGATCAGTGGTAAATATTCGGGACCACATAGCTTCTCAAATAAACAACACGTAGAAAACCGGTATGAAATAATCGGGGGGAAAGGTAAATAAAGGGCGATACGGTCAAAATTTGGTCAATATCAACTTGACGTATTTCTTTCAATTTTGCATTTAAAAAACCTGAACACCCCTCATTTTGAAGGTGTGTGTGTGTAGAATGTTGCTCCTATTTTGATTTTGGAATTCACTCTTCAGTTGTCAAAATGCCGTCCAAGCAAGAAGAGCAGCGTATCAAAATTTTGCTCGCGCATCGCGAAAATCCGAGCTACTCGCACGCAAAGTTGGCAAAATCGCTAAAAGTTGCCAAATCAACCGTTACAAATGTAATTAAAGTGTTTGGGGAACGTTTGTCGACAGCCAGGAAGTCTGGATCGGGGGGAAATCGAAAACCGGAAGACGCTGAGACGACAAAGAGAGTTGCCGGTATTTTCAAGCGAAACCCTAACCTATCTCTCCGAGATGCCGCAAATAAGCTGGATGTATCGTCTACAACCGTGCATCGAGCCAAAAAACGAGCCGGACTATCGACTTACAAGAAGGTAGTGACTCCAAATCGCGATGATAAACAAAATACGACGGCCAAAGCGCGATCCCGGAGGCTGTACACGACGATGCTGACGAAGTTTGACTGCGTGGTAATGGACGACGAAACCTACGTCAAAGCCGACTACAAGCAGCTTCCGGGACAGGAGTTTTATACGGCAAAAGGAAGGGGAAAGGTAGCAGATATTTTCAAGCACACGAAACTGTCAAAGTTCGCAAAGAAATATCTGGTTTGGCAAGCCATCTGTACCCGTGGCTTGAAAAGCAGCATTTTCATAGCTTCCGGGACTGTCAACCAAGAAATTTACGTGAAAGAGTGTTTGAATAAACGTCTGCTGCCTTTCCTGAAGAAACACGGTTGTTCCGTACTGTTTTGGCCGGATTTGGCATCTTGCCATTACGGTAAAAAGGCCATGGAGTGGTACGCCGCCAACAACGTGCAGGTGGTTCCCAAGGACAAGAACCCTCCCAACACGCCAGAGCTCCGCCCAATTGAGAAATACTGGGCTATTGTCAAGCGGAACCTAAAGAAGACCAAAAAAAACTGCTAAGGACGAGCAGCAGTTCAAGGCAAACTGGCTTTCTGCGGCGAAGAAGGTGGACAAGGTGGCTGTACAAAATCTGATGGCAGGGGTCAAGCGTAAGGCCCGGCAATTCGGATTTGGAAAAGCGGAAGCCTAACTGAATATTTTTCCTGAATTTTATACTAATTGACCTTGAAAAAGAAATTTAATTTGATTTTTTAAATAAACGATTTCACCGATTTACACGCGTTTTCCCTTGACCAAATTTTGACCTTATCACCCTTTAGAACTTTAAAAACGGCAATTTTGAAAATTAGGGTTTATTTGCAAGTAATGTACCCCATACTCAATGTTTCAAATAATTTTATGTATTCGACAGAATTGTTCGTATTGTTGATGCATTATTCAAATATTTGGTAAGAATATCATGTCATTTCCACAGTGCAATGGGAAATTCAATCGCTTTTAGTGGTTTTCTCTGTTAAATATCGATCATACTATCTGGTTTTCCTATTGTCGTTATGGGGTCCTGCGAATGATTAAGAAAAAAATACTCGTAAGGCTCGTCAGGGGCTGCAAATGGTGAGTCGTGGAAGGAGCGACCAACAAAGTTCACGGTCGTCACTAGTTCCTTCCTCACGCTTCCACGGGTCTACCGATGACAATCGACCACCAGCTAGGAATTGCATTGCTTAGCTGGTAGCGCACCCTGGGCACTGTTGTCCTTCTGACATCAGCTAAGGGAGGTGGTGTGAATAGAGCGTTTGTCCACCATGGAGGTGGGGCTTTTCTAGTACCCAGAGGCTGAATAAGAAATGCTCTTCCCTGGAAGGTGTATCTAAGATGGCAGCCTCATCACGGGGATAGGGAGCCTTGGGCCAACAACCTACTACTTTCGAAACGTTATAAATGTTCAAGAAACCGACAGAGAAAGATTACGGACTGATTTAACGGCAACGCAAAACAACGGACAAGAATTGGAACCCTAGTTCAGCAGGGTAAATTGGCACAACTTGCCAACGCGGCATGCCTCATGAAACTTTGGAGAACACAAAATTCCATTGGGACAAATTCCGCTATACTCTGGCTTGCGAGGTGAACACGGTCCCCAGCACCGAGGAGTTGGTTTCCTACTAAGCGCCCAGGCACATTCTGCGCTAATGAAGTGGGAGCCTATCAATGAAAGGATAATTGTTGCCAGATTAAGAGCACGAGTTCGATACCTTAACCCTTAATTGCGAAGATAGGATCCTACAACTCGAACTATGAACGAATCGTGGGACACCATGGTCTCGGAAAAATGAGCGAAAACAGAAAGCTGCTCGCAGTGTTCTGAGGTAACAACGAAATGGTACTCGAGGTCGCGTGTGTTTCCCGTGATGGCTTTACCGAAAATCAACTCGACAACATTTGCGTCAGTAAAAAAATGGAACGGGCGCCTTCTTGATGTGCCTAATAAACGTAGTGCTTATATCGCGTCTGACCCGATCATCTTCTTATCGACGAAGGACGTCTGCACATTGTGCGGATTCGACGACAAAAGGAGAAAGTTAGACGACAGTTCAACACACGCCGACTGGAAGATGCCACTGTGAAAAGGTCCCTCGTTGAAGAACTGGTGACTCGTGCCGCAGACGTACCGGAAAATGGCAGCGTAGAAGACCAATGGGCTGCCATAAAGAACGCCTTCATCGCCACCAGCTAGAATATTCTAGATGAGCTACGCACCCAGACAAAGCAATGGGTCACAGACGAAACCTGGATGAAGATAGAGAAGCAAAAAGCAGCCAAAACCGCGATAGAGTGATCAAAAATCAGAGGAGCCAAAGTTTTTAGCCCATCAACGATACTCGCCTCTGGAAAAGGAAATGAACCACTCATGTCCACTGGACAAGCGAGTGTGGCCGAACTCTCTGGCCCACGAAAGCGAGAAAGCCTTTACAACCGGGGAAATTCACCTCCTCTATGAAAGACACGACTGGTCAGCTACTAACCGACCCAACTGACCAGCTGAAACGCTGGTTCGAGCACTTTGACCAACTTTTGCAAGTGCCAGCCAGGCCACCAAATCCTATGCATCATCCGTCAAGGATCAACGTATTACAACCGTCAATATTGAAGCCCCATAATTGCAAGAGATTAAAACAGCTATCCAAAACATGAAATCGAACAGAGCCCTAGGGGTCGGTAGCATATCAACCGAGATACTCAAATCATTTATTTCAGAATATCTGAGACACCGCAACTTTTCGGACCGACTGGATGCAGGGTATCTTAGTTCCCAAAAAGGGTGACCTAACTGTGTGCGATAACTGGCGTGTCATTATGTTGTTGTATACCGTTCTCAAAGTTCTATATAAAATGATCCTATCGCGGATTCAGGAGAAGATCGATGCGACTCTCCGGCGACAGCAGGCTGAATTCCGGAAGATCCTTTGTGGACCATATTGTCACGCTCCTTACATTCTGGAGCAAATCTACGAATTCCAAGAGTCCCTTTATTTGGTGTTCATTTACTACGAAAAGCTTTCGACCGACTCAATCACGAGAATAAGTGAAGCGCCCTAAGACGCAAGGGAATCCCTGAGAAAATCGTTGGCCTCGTCGAAGCTCAGTACTAAGCCTTTTCGTCCAGAGTGTTGCACAACGGGATCTTGTCCGATCCCATCGGGGTCGTAGCTGGGGTGAGGCAAGGATGTATACTATCACCACTACTGTTCCTCATCGTATTCGACGAGATACTGGTAGGAGCGATTGACCGTGAACCAAACCGTGGGTTTCTGTGCCATCCTATTACAATGGAGCACCTAAATTACTTCGAATAGGATGGTGATGTTGCACTAGTAGCCTGATATGCAGAGTAAGCTCGACGACGTTGCCGAACGCTCCTCATCGGTAGGTTGAACCACCAACGTCAACAAGAACAAATCGTTGGATGTGAACACGGCGACCCGCTCCAGCATTATGGGAGTGGAGAATGTTGACAGCTTCCAATGTCTTGGGAGTCAAATGGCGTCAGACGGCGAAAGATCGACATAGATGTAAGGATCAAGAAGGCGAGGACTGCTTTTGCGAGTTTAAGGAACATATGGAAATGGTGGCCATGATGGTGGCCTTTCTTGGATTTCTACAACCTTCACCTTAGCAAAGTCACTATATTGTTCACAATTAGAGTCATGAAGATCCTAGTTATCGAAGAATAACGAATTCTAGTTATTTTCAGGGACTCGAAAAATAGCATAAAGTTTAAAACTAATCAAAGGAACTAGAAGACCATAAGCAGATTCAAAAATTAGATGGATTTGCACTGATGTGTTGGTTAAAATTATTTAAATCTTATTACAGGACAACTCTAGACAAAATCATCGAGAGTAACAATTGTAAACAATGACTTAAAACGTAAATTTCCTGGAAATGTCAGGTTGCTAACATCTATATCTACTACCAACGGGAAGTTAATAACTCCCTGTATCTGTTTCTGGTGCTATTTTGTTTGTGGTAGCAGATGCCAGAAGAAATACGCTAGAAATCATTGTTGACAAATGTTACTTTCGACCTTTTGACTATTTTGTCTAGAACTATCAACCTTTTGCGTTGTTTCATGAATTTGAAGCGTAATGTTTCAACTGACTATGTACTAATGAAACCGTAACATCAATGTGCAATGGGGATGGATAAAATATCATTGAAAAAAATTTCAATTGCAGAACCATACCATATCCTTATGGTGGAGTGTGTTTTTCCTCACGTTCCCCTTCAAGCAAGTGGTGAGTTGAAATTCAAAGACGAGAATAACAAAAAACAAAATGCAGATTTTTATTCCTCCTATCATCAGGAGCATGTTTTTATTTTGCTGGTAAGGAAGACATCGAGATTTACGGGTGCAGTGCTACTGTTTTGCTATTTGAGGATTTAAAACTTTTCCCATTCTCATGAGTGAAGCGTAAGACTTTCGGAAGGTTTCCATAGAAATCCTATTCGAAGCATTGTTCCGTCGAATCGTTAAAAGTTTTCGATCGCATTTTTCTTCGGAGCAACTCTTGGAAACCGTTGTTCCGATTCCCCAAACGGATTGTTTGTCTAGTTGGTTACTGATATCGGTAACGAAATGAATCTTTTCTGAAAGCATTAAGTTAACTCCGAACGGCAGAAGTTTTGTCAGTTTTTCTGTTAATGTTATCATGCCAATATTTTGGACAATTACTTTTACTGGGTATCCGATTTACGGCATCCGATTAATTAACTTTTCATTTGTGGGTGTTGGCTTCAACCTCCCACTGATGGCCAGTGCGCTTACTTCGTTAACAGAAAACTCAAAGAATGTTGAGGATTAAGGATGTCCACCACATACAGGTAAAGGATGTCCCACATCAAATTGCATCACGGAAAAAACACTGTTGAAAATTACCCATTGGGTATTTGCTCTTGAAAATTTGGGTAGGAGTAGTTTGGGGTTTTTTTTTTTTTGTTGTATTTTTATCGCTGTCAGTTTTTCGAAAATTGGAAAAAAAATTGTGTCACCCGAAAAGAAACGTCACGAATTGATTTTGCGCAAGCACCTGCAAAATCTTTAACTATCTCATTGGATCATCGGAAGAGAACTCGGAATCGTGCAGTCAACGGTGAGTCGTGTGATTAAACGTTACTACGCAATTCTGAGCATCGAACGGAAGGATATAACCGGTCAGAATGGATGTTGTTTTAGTGATCAGGATCACAAGCGTGTCGCGAAAGCGTTTAAGCGGAATCCCAATGCTTCGGTCAGGGATGTGGTTAAAAAGTTGAACCTGTCCAAGTCTTTCGTTCAAAGAGCCAAGGACCTGGAGGGACTGCATACGTACAAGGCAGCTTCCGGGGCTACTGTTCTTTACCGCCCAGCACAAGTTTGAATTTCCGGAGTAAGGAAACAGAAACTTCCAAAGTTTGCCAAGAAATACATGATTTGACATGCGATCTGCTCATGTGGGACTGTAAACGCGGAGATCTTCCTCAAGGAGTGTCTACTCAAGCGTCTGCTTCCTCTGTTGAAGCAACACAAGGGCGCTACGATCTTCTGGCCGGATCTAGCTTCGAGCCACTATTCAAATGTTGTCCTGGAGTGGTTCGAAGTCAACGGGGTCACTTTCGTACCCAAGGACATGACCCCCCCAACGCACCGGAACTAAGGCCCATCGAAAAATACTGGGCTATTATTAAGCAGGCACTACGGAAGCATCCTAAGGAGGTCAAATCTGAGGAAGACATGAAGAAAAAGTGGGAAGCTGCAGCCAGATGTTGTACAGAACCTAATGAGTGGAGTTAAGCGTAAAGTGTAAAGCGTAAAGCGAGCGTACGGTTATGATATTAAAGTTGAATGAAACAAGGCTGTACTCGAAAAAAATGCATCATTTTTATACGTGTGTAACTTTTTTGTCCGTGAGTAAAAATTTATGAAAATCTGGGTATAACTAGTTGGGAGTAAATTGTTTACATGTGCAAAACAACGTTCAATTCATAACAATCGATTCAGTGGTTCTTGAGATGTCATCGAAACAAGAAGAAAATTGCCGGAGAATTTTGCGCGCCGTCATGGAAAATCCGACTGCGACCATGAGATGGATCGGAAGACAACTGGGAATCACCCATACAACTGTGTCTCGGGTGGTAAAATCGTTTAAGGAGTCCCAGACGACCGAGCGACGGGCTTCAAGTGGAAGAAAATCGAAGATACAGCTGACCCTGTGAAGGCCGGAAGGTGTTGGATTATTTCAAGTGCAATGCGAACCTTTCGGTTCGCGACGCGGCTCTGAAAGCAAAGTGTTCCACCTGGTTCGTTCAGCAAACCATGAAACGAGCTGGGTTTCGTGCATTCAAGGTCCGCAAGGCACCGAACCGGCGTGATCAACAAAACACGGCGGCCAAATCCCGCGCAAGGATGCTGTATCGAGAGTGGTTAACGAAACCGATTTGTGTGGTTATGGATGACGAAACCTACATCAAGGCAGACGCAAAGCAGATACCGGGGCTGGAGTTCTACGTTGCCAAATCACGGTTTGATGTTCCGAAAGACATAAGGAAGAAGAAAGTGGACAAATTCGCCAAAAAATACTTGCTCTGGCAGGCCATATGCTAATGCGGTAAACTGAGTAAACCGTACATCATGACGGGTACCATCAACAGCGAAATTTGCCGTACCGAGTGCCTCCAGAAGCGTATGTTGCCCTACCTGCGGTCCCACGGAGGCGAGAAATTATTTTGACAGGACCTGGCATCATGCCATTACGCGCGATCGACGTTGGATTGGTACAGAGACAATAACGTTGTTTTTGTACCAAAAACCGCCAACCCCCCAAATTCACCAGAG
The DNA here is from genome assembly GCA_024533555.2 of Aedes koreicus. NCBI lineage: Eukaryota > Metazoa > Arthropoda > Insecta > Diptera > Culicidae > Aedes > Aedes koreicus. The sequence continues at coordinate 129,597 of JAHHFK020004299.1, forward strand.
ATTCGTCCGATGGAAAAATTTTGGGCCATAATGAAGGCCAAAGTTCGAAAATCGTCCAAGGTGTTTAAGAACGAGCTGGAGTTGAAGAAAAAATGGATGAAAGTGACCAAAAAAATCCATATGTATTAATTTATTCCCTGAAAGTTTCAAGAAAATCCGACTTAAAATAATTTTTTGGCGAACACTTTTGTCTGGTGCATTTTTTTCGAGTACAGGCCCTAAATATGCCAAAAATACACTGATGGGTTATATTTTATTGTCTGAAAGTTTGTAAAGGATCGGTCAACTATGTAGTTTTCTAGCGTTTTTTTTTTTTTTGATTTCTAGCGTTTTTGGCAATTTGATGTGGGACACCCTTTAATTGAATATTCATCCTAACCTCGCAGCTGAGGAGGTGAGCATGTCGGAAAACTCGTTTGAACCGTCTATTGTTGATGTCGAAGGAGGAAACAATATCGAACTGTACATGGTTCAATGTCAAAACTGCTCTCTTTGGTATCACTTTTCTTGTGCCAATGTGAGACAGTCCACAGTTCGGAATAAGATTTTTGTGTGTTCCGCGGGTTTCGAATATGTAGCCGAGTTCTATAACAAGTCACACTACCACCTCCAGCGTACGAAAGCCGAAGATCACTCGTGAACTTGAACGTCTCGACGACGAAAGAATGCTGCTGGAAAGAATTCACCGCGTAGAACAAGAGCAGCAAAGATAGCCCAGAAAAGATAAATACGGATGGGAAAAACAATATCTCGACAAGAAGTATGAATTTCTGAAATAGCCAGACGAACAGAAAGGATCCCGGAAATTTTGCAGCCACTGGAGAGCATTTCTCTGCCAAATGAGCAAATGACTGAACTCGACCCTCTCCGATTTGGATGAAACTTTGCACATGTCTTCGGAATTGGTGACGATGGATTTTCCGCCGGTTGAGGGAATTTTTTGACTCAAGACAAATTTTTCAAAAGGGCGTATGTGTTTTGTCATGCGCATTTTTCAAAAAATCATAACTCGAAAACCGTTGGTTGTAATAAAATTGCGTCTGAGAAGAAGTTGTAGTTAATTAATTTGACTTTATGAAAAAAAAATATGTACACTGTAAAAAAAAATCAAAAACTAAACTTAAAAATCAATTAGCAAATCTGTCCAACGTACGATTTTTATAAAAAAAAATTCAAAAAGGCTTTGAGTCATAAGAAAAAGAATAGAAGTTGTTCTACGATGGAGCAACTTAAGATAAAAAAGTTCTTAGAAGTAAGAAAAATTCAATTTTTTTTCTAATTTGTTGTTTTTGCATAAAGAACCATATTTTAATAATATAATACGATTTTTCTAGTGATTTTAAACAAAAATGCTCTTGGTGAGCAACATTCTATATGTATCCGTTTTCGAGATAATTTGAAATTAATGTCGAAAAAATGGCTTTTTCCATGAAAATATCCCTTTTTCAAATGTTAGTCGTGATTGTCCATCTGCAAAAGTATTCTTTTCAAATTGTACATAAAATTTTCTACAATATACCTTTTATTACCAAGAATACTAGACAAACTGATTCCTGATATTTACTGTAGGTAACACGACAAAATTTGCTGCTTTTACTTACAGTATATTATGAAAACCTAACCCGAAACAAAAATAATTAGTATTCATGTTAGTGTACTAGCGTATTTTGTTCAGGTAGAAACATAAGCATTGTTGTAAACCTTTTCGTGAAATCGGGAGACGGTGTTCGCCTAAACTTAGAAATTTAACTGACAAGTTAATTGAAAAACTTTTATCCATGCAGTGTACGGTCCATTTGGACACGTCATTAAGAATTTGTGATTCATGTCGGTTAAATTCGTATCGTTGTAATCCTGTCGAAAGAGTGGAGCAACCAGAAAACGGTGGACATGACGAAGCACCAACCACATCACGGAACGATTTGGAGGAAATACCATCGGCAGCTTCAATTACCTCGGCATCTTCTCAGGACAGTGACCTACCGGATTATTCCAGGATACACAACATTGAGTTATTCAATAATGGAATTGCAGGAATAAATGTGTCTCCGATATCCATTAGAGAATTTAAAAACGATAAATACCGTCGGCAAAAAATTGCCGAAATTGTAGCAGGTATTAGAAAATATCTATTCAGCTTATGTCCGCGACAGAGGCCAGGTCGTTCAGTACCACCCCAAAACCAACTGTGTCGATTTGAAATCGACCACCCAGAGCTCTAGGTATCTAACGCTACCACCTAACTTTGACAGTTGTTTCGATTGTCTGTCTACACAATACCTCTAGCGAATAAAAGCAACACAAAGTTACACAACGAACACGTTAAAAGTAAGGTCAAAAAGTTTAAATTCTATTATACATTAAAACACATTAAAATTGTAAGTAAAAGTTGAATTCATTTAAAATAATGTTAACTAAAAGTTGATATCTACAGTTAGGCACAAAACATTGAAGAACAAACAGTTACATTCGACGGAAAACATACGAAGAAAACTAAAACTGTAAGTTAACCTTAAAAACCTTTATAAAATGCGTCTAAAATATAACATCTTTGTAGCTTGAAGCTTACTCCGATTAATAAAACGAGTTTGTCTAAAGAGGTTTTCGAAACGTCCGTCCCGTAACAATCTTCAAGAGTTTTATTTCCAACCAACCGGTTGATTACCCGGAGGAATATTTCTACAAGAAAAGTACCAATAGATGTCGAAAGCATCAATAGATCGACATTGCATGATTTGCGAGCAACCAGACGCCTCTGAGTCCATGATCGAGTGTGCCAGATGCCACAAACAATATCACAATTCATGTGTGGGTGTACAGCATGGTGCTTCGGCTACATCAAGTCCATATTATTGTGAATATTGCGTGCGCAGGGATCCAGCGCCATCTTTGTCCATATCAATGGCTGCGTCAACCACAGACAGTGCACGAGAAGCAAGGTTACAGTTGGAGATGCAACGACTGGTTGAGGAGAAACGTCTCCAGGAAATGTTGATCGCTGAACGGGAAAAAGCAGAAAAGGAGCTACAAGAAAAGGCACTACGTCTCGAGAAGGAAAGGAGTGACAAGGCGATTGCTGACAAAGTTGAGCTTGAAAAGGTGTTCATAACTCGAAAGTATGACTTGCTACTCGCTCAAATGAACACGGACGAAGATGGCATTAGTGCGCGTAGTCGACGAAGCTCTAGCAAAAGCGTCGAGAAGGTTCAGGCCTGGATTGACAATCAGCCAGTGACCCTGAATTCCAACTCTGGGGATGCAATTCCCACTGGATTCACGTCACAACAAAGTGATTCATCAAACCAACGGCTAGTTGCAGTAGCACAAATGAAAAGTACAACCGAGCAGCAAACTCAGCTATTCTCAGGGGTTAATGATGTCAGCGTGTCCAGGGTCCAGTCCATCAGCAAAGTGAGTCAGTTGCCCGGCGGTTTGCCAGATACGATGGCGTCGTTTTCTACTACAAAGCAAGGCCCAACAGCGAGCACCACTGCTATGTTTCCATCGAGTCAGTCTGCACCATTTGTCTGGGCATCAGCAGCAAATACCTATAAGCAGCAGCAACAAGCATCAAACACCCAGGATGATTACAACAATCGTACGTATTCGGTGCAGTTCGAACATACCACCCGAACAAGCAACGCACTGGAAGCCGAACCAAGTTTGTATGTAGATACACGTTCGGCTCCGGTAAGTACACCGAATAAACAAACCAGAATAGAAACCGATACGAATTCAGGTAGTAGGGCACACATTTTACTTCCATGCATCTCGATATCCAAGCCAAATTACAATGAGCCACCGTACGATATAAGCAATTACACTGCAGCTAGGGCCCATCCAAAAGTAGATTCAATTGTACCGATTCAGCGTTGGGCAATAACTAATACTACAATAGCTTCCTCTGTTACAAACACAAATCAATTCCCCAATAAATCACCACAATCCAATAGCGCTCCCTTGATGAGCGTTTCGAGCTATCCGGGCCCAATATTCTCGCTCCCATTGGGTACCTCGGCTCCTCCTTTCCCTCCACTGTCAAATATTCAGTCGGTCGCGGTCTGTGCAAGTTCGTCGAGAGCGATTCCCATTCGTGCAAACGATGTCCCAGTTGCTGTGTATTCGGAAAATAGCGAAATGCAAAATTCTTTTCCACTCGTTGGCAATCGTTTCAACTGTCCAACGATCACATCGGCACCAGCTATTAACTCGAGAGTGGAAAACTTAAGTCAAATTGAGCCTCCTCTAGTGAACTATCAATCGGCAATGAACGTGGCATCGAACTATCCTGCAGTGTCCAATCCATCATCAAAAAACCCGCCACAAAGCTTCAGTTATCCAGCGTATCAGCAAGGTCAAATAAGTAGTGCAGATAATCCTGTTTCATCATCCAGTTTTACCGCTCAACCCGTCAATACTCCTACCGCACATCAACTGGCAGCCCGCCATGTCGTACCTAAGGAGCTCCCTACGTTTTCGGGTAACCCTGCTGATTGGCCATTATTTTGGAGTAGCTACGAGACATCGACGAGAATCTGCGGGTACAGCGAATCGGAAAATCTTATGCGGCTTCAACGCTGTCTGAAAGGAGATGCAAGAAAAGCTGTCAATTGTTTCTTGCTCCATCCGATAAATGTTCCGGAAATCATCAATACGTTGAGCACTCTGTACGGACGACCAGAAGCCATAATTGGAACATTACTGGCGGAAGTACGTGCTACACCGGCCCCACGATCCGAGAAGTTGGAAAGTATCATCAATTTCGGATTGGCAGTTCGAAACCTTTGCGCTCACTTAATTGCAACTGGTCAAGAACTGCACTTAGCGAACCCGATGTTGATCAACGAATTGGTGGATAAGCTACCAGCCAATATAAAACTAGACTGGGCATTGTACACACAACGTATGGCGCGATCCGATTTGCGTTCCTTTTCGGATTATATGAATGTAATCGTTGATGCAGCGTGCCGAGTTACGCCAGCCATGGATAAATCAGAGCGATCGAAAGGAAGAGCAGTAATAAATACTCATTCATCGGGAAGCCACGGCAATAAGAGTCAAGGGGAATACAAACCTACGGCGTCAAAATTCGACAAATCAACCACCGGTTGCAGCGATAGGCCATGTATGGTTTGCAAAGTTAGCGGACACAAACCAAAGGATTGTGCGTCTTTCAAATCCAAATCGCTAGAGAATAGATGGAAAATAGCGCAGGAACTGAACCTTTGTAAAAGATGTCTTTATCCTCACGGAAAATGGCCTTGCAAGGCATCACTGTGTGGTACAGAAGGTTGTCAACAACGCCATCATAAGCTTCTTCATCCCGGCAATCCATCGCAAAATCGAGAAACTTCATTACCTCCAAGCGCTGTAACAGGAGTAGTTACCGTTCATCAACACACCCATAGCAAGGTCCTGTTTAAAATTATTCCGGTACGCTTACATGCCAATGGGAGATCCGTCCGAACATATGCTTTCCTGGATGGGGGGTCAGATACAACGTTAGGGGGGGAGTCGGTAGTCGGACAACCCGGGGGGCGGGGGCCCAATACCCCCCCGGGGGGGGGGGGGGCAATGGGGAAAAAAAAAAAACGGAAAAATTTCGGGGAAAGTACTTTTCAATTTTTGGGGGAGAGGTGGTGGGGAGTTTTTGTTGGTGGGGGGGGTGACAGCCGGGGGGATATTCTTATTCCACCAATCAATTGTTTTCGTGAGGGAGAAAAAAATCACTTCTCTTCTCTGAGGGGGTTTTCTGTTTTAAGGTGGGGGGGTGGGATTGTAGTTTTTTTTTGGTTTGTCCAGTGAACAAGCGAACGGTGCGGTTCGTTGTGTACGCTCTCCGTTGCTTTGGAAGTTTGTCACGCGTTGTTTCCAAGTGCAGTTTTTTTTTTCTCTCGATAGTGTCGTCATCGCAGTTGATATCGAGTTTTGCTTTTTCTGAAGAAGAAAACGTGTGTTAATCAGTGCAACGACGCTATTAATTGCAATTAGCAATCGAATAGCCATATTGCTCCGCATCTATTCACGGCACGCACACCAGCAGTCCATCGTGTGTAGCGTGCAATCGTTCATCTGCCAACCACCACCGACCAGCGTCCTCATCATCGTCATCATTTTCATTATCGCTGAGCTCCACATCTAGCCCGTACAAGCGGCCACACATCGTCGCTCGGCAGCAGTAGCACATTCGTTGACCGGCTGCAGCAGATCAGTGATACATATAAGATAAGTTTTTGTTTCTCCTGAATACATTATAATTTAATTTTGAGTGAGTGCGTGTGTGTGAGAGAGTGTTTTTAGCTTTAGTTTGTTTTTCTGTGTTCGATTATTTTTAATTGCGTGAAGGTTTGAGCGTCATAAACTCCCACGTGAGAGCCATGGATGATTTGTCGGAAGACGAATCATCTATGGCACGAAATGATGGGGTAGCTCATAAGGTTACCCGATCACGTGCTTATCCAGATGGTTCAGCTGGTCCATGGGTTGTCTTCTTTCAGCCCAAAACGAAACCTCTTAACGTATATCAGATCTCCAACGATCTGACGAAGCGATTCTCGGCCGTGACCGAGATAATAAAAGTGAGACCGAATAAACTTCGGGTCGTTGTGTCCAACCTTAAGCAAGCTAACGAGATTGCTGTCTCTCAGCTTTTTACACTCGAGTATCGGGTGTATATCCCAGCTCGGGGTATTGAAATTGAAGGTGTGGTCACCGAAACGAGTGTGAACCCTGAGATCCTGCTGAAACAGGGGGTTGGTCGATTTAAAAACCACCTGCTTTCTCCAGTGAAGATACTGGATGTGATAAGACTTGGCACAGTATCGATCACTAAGGGTGAAAAGAAGTTTACACCGTCAGACTCGTTTCGTGTGACCTTCTCTGGCTCAGCCCTCCCTCAATACGTCGAGTTGGGAAAACTTCGACTACCTGTGCGGTTGTTCGTACCTCGGGTCATGACCTGCCAAAAATGCCAGCAGATGGGACATACGACCTCCCATTGCGGCAATAAGGCACGCTGCTCCAACTGCGGGGAGAAACACGAGGATGGCGCCTGCGCAGACAGCACACCAAAATGCGCTTTCTGTAAGGGAACTCCTCCTCATGCTCTCTCGTCGTGCCCGGCGTACAAACAACGCGGGGAACAATTGGAACGCTCGCTAAAACAGCGTTCCAGGCAATCTTTCGCCGAAATGGTGAAAAAAGCCACACCATCACCCGATGCCAATACAAATCCCTTTGCTCCTCTGTCAGATGACGAGTCTGACTTTGATTTGGCTGAAGAGGGAACATCGTGCAGTTTTCCGGAAGGTGCCCCACGGAAGCGAAGACGCGTCCGCCCACGGAAAGTTGCTGAAAAGAAGCCCGAAACCAGCATGCCTACTTCAAAAAAAGGTGGGAAAAAGGAAAATCCAATTCCTCCTGGTTTTCGTAGTACTAACTACACCCAGGACTTTCCATCTCTCCCGGGGACATCCCAAAGCCCTGATGCCCCGCTTTTAAGAACAGAAGCCCCCTCCTCAAGCGGACTGTTCTCATTTGATAACATTGTCGAAGGTATCTTCAAGTACCTTGAAATTTCTGACCCTCTCAAAAGCATTGTATTGGCAATGCTTCCCACAGTGAAGACTTTCTTGAAGCAATTGACAATTAAGTGGCCCCTCCTTGCAGCTATCATTTCCTTCGATGGATAATTTTCCAAATGAGGTCGGGGATTTGATCACTGTTCTGCAGTGGAATTGTCGAAGTTTTGTTCCTAAATTGGAATCTTTCAAATTTTTGGCTCACAATACCGGTTGTGATGCATTTGCTATTTGTGAAACATGGCTCTCTCCCGAAATCGATCTTCCGTTTCATGATTTCAACATTATTCGTCTTGATCGTGAGGATTCACGTGGAGGAGGAGTACTTTTGGGGATCAAAAAGTGCTACTCCTTCTATAGAGTGAATTTTCCTCCTATTCCAGGTATTGAAGTTGTCGCATGTCAGGCTGTTATTAAAAATAAAAGCCTTTGCATTGCTTCCGTTTATATTCCTCCTAGAGCCTCAATAAACCAAAAACAACTTTCAGATATTTGTTCGGTTCTTCCTGCTCCACGGTTGATCATGGGAGATTTTAACTCTCACGGTACAGGCTGGGGAGAACTGTACGACGACAACCGGTCTTCCTTGTTATATGACCTCTGTGACAACTTCAATATGACAGTTCTTAACAATGGAGAAGTAACACGTTTGGCTGGTCCATCCTCAATTGGCAGTAGATTAGACCTCACACTTTGTTCGAATTCATTATCGTTGGATTGCACATGGGATGTGATTCAAGATCCCCACGGTAGTGATCACTTGCCCATAAAAATTTCGATTGCCACCGGGTTCAATCCGTCGGAATCCATCAACGTCGCGTATGATCTTACCCGTTACATCGATTGGACAAAGTTCAGGACAGCAGTAGAGGAAGCCGTAACGACGGTAGAAGAGCTTCCACCGCTGGAGGAATATAACTTCCTCTCCAACCTGATCTTAGACAGCGCGCTTCAAGCTCAAACTCGACCAGTTCCAGGAACGTCATTTCGTAGGAAACCTCCTTCTCCATGGTGGGATCAACAGTGCACCGAGGTTTACCGTAAAAAGTCCGACGCGTTTAAAGTTTTCCGTAGACGTGGAATACCTGAGCACTTCGAAGTATACACGGCTCTCGAACGCGAACTTAAGAGTCTCATCAAGGCCAAGAAACGCGGTTACTGGCGAAGATTCGTGGACGGGCTATCGCGCGAGACGTCGATGAGTACTCTTTGGAACACGGCGCGAAGATTGCGTAACCGAACTACGAACAACGAGAGCGAAGAGTACTCGGACCAATGGATCCTCAAGTTCGCGCGAAAAGTTTGTCCAGATTCTGTGCCGGCACGGATGATTCCTCGCGAAACCACGAATTCGATAGATGAGAACAGCCAACCTTTTTCAATGGTAGAGTTCTCTCTCGCACTCCTTTCGTGTGGCAATACGGCTCCAGGGGCTGATAGGATCAAGTTCAACTTGCTTAAGAACCTCCCAGACGTCGCTAAGAGGCGCATGTTGTACTTGTTTAATCAGTTTCTGGCTCTCAACATTGTACCGGATGACTGGAGACGGGTGAGAGTTATTGCCATTCAAAAACCTGGTAAACCCGCGTCCGACCACAACTCCTATCGACCCATCGCGATGTTATCTTGTATTCGAAAGTTGTTGGAGAAAATGATCCTTTTCCGCCTGGACAAATGGGTTGAGACGAATAACCTGCTTTCAGATACTCAATATGGTTTCCGTAGGGGTAAGGGAACGAACGACTGTCTCGCGTTGCTTTCCACAGATATTCAGTTAGCTTTTGCTAAAAAAGAGCAAATGGCTTCTGTATTCTTGGACATAAAGGGGGCTTTTGATTCAGTATCTGTTGAAGTTCTATCAGATAAACTCCACGCTTGTGGCTTTTCACCATTAATGAATAATTTTTTGTATAATTTGCTGTCAGAGAAACATATGAGCTTCTCTCATGGAACCTCTACAGCTTCCCGATTTAGCTACATGGGTCTCCCCCAGGGATCATGTTTAAGCCCTCTTTTGTATAATGTCTATGTCAAAGACATTGACAGTTGTCTAAATGACAACTGTACGTTGAGACAACTTGCGGATGACGGCGTTGTGTCTGTCACGGGACCCAATGGGGTCGATCTGCAAGGACCTTTACAGGATACCTTAGACAATTTGTCTACTTGGGCTCTAGAGCTAGGTATCGAATTCTCTACGGAGAAAACAGAGTTGGTAGTTTTTTCAAGGAAGCATAACCCAGCACAACCGAAGCTTCAAATTTGGGGTAAGCCGATAACTCATTCAATGTCCTTTAAATATCTTGGGGTCTGGTTCGATTCAAAGTGCACCTGGAGATCCCACATTGAGTATCTGAAGCGAAAGTGCCAGCAAAGGATCAACTTTCTTCGAACAATTACCGGGACCTGGTGGGGAGCGCATCCGCAAGATCTTCTAACGTTGTACCGGACAACGATTTTGTCGGTTATCGAATACGGTAGTTTTTGTTTTCAGTCAGCGGCTCGGTCGCACATCATAAAACTGGAACGTATTCAATATCGGTGTCTTCGTATCGCGTTAGGTTGCATGCACTCGACTCACACCATGAGTCTTGAAGTGCTGGCCGGCATGTTGCCACTCTCGGATCGGTTTACAGAGTTATCTCTCCGGCTCCTCACCAGGTGTGAAGTAATGAACCCCCAGGTAATCGAAAATTTTGAGAAGCTTCTCGAGTTGAATCCTCAAACTCGCTTCATGACTTTGTACCATTTGTACATAACACAGGATGTCAGCCCTTCGCCGAACATTTCCAATCGTGTTTGCTTCTCCGACTTCGGCAATTCGGTTCATTTTGATTTATCCATGAAGCAGGAGCTTCATGGAATCCCAGAGCATCATCGTCCTATGATTGCTCCGGTGATATTTGCTGCAAAGTTTGGCCAAGTTGATTCCACTAAATCGTTCTTCACTGACGGATCATTGATAGAGGAGTCAGCAGGCTTTGGTATATTTAATGAAATTTATAGCGCCAATCGTAAACTTCAAGCTCCTTGTTCCGTATATGTCGCTGAATTAGCGGCAATACACTTTACGCTAGAAATTGTTGCCTCACTAACACCGGATCAGTATTACATTTTCACGGATAGTCTCAGTTCTATAGAGTCTATTCGCTCCTTGAGGCCGGTAAAGCACTCCTCGTATTTTCTCATGAAAATACAGGAGCTTCTAAGTGCTTTATCTTCGCGTTATTTTATCATCACCTTTGTATGGGTCCCATCTCATTGTTCAATTCTGGGCAATGAGAGAGCGGACTCGCTGGCAAAGGTGGGCGCTATAGAAGGCGATATTTATGATCGACAAATCGCCTTTAATGAATTTTTTACTATTTTTCGTCAACAGTCACTCGTCAGCTGGCAGTATAAATGGAGTAAAGGAGATTTGGGGCGATGGCAACATTCTATCATCCCAAAGGTGTCGAAGAAATCTTGGTTTGGAGGGATGGATGTGGGTCGAGACTTCATTCGTGTGATGTCTCGCCTCATGTCCAATCATTATTCTTTGAACGCTCATTTATACCGTGTTGGGCTGAGCGACAGCAATCTCTGTGAATGTGGACAAGGTTACCAGGACGCAGATCACATTATTTGGTCATGTGCTGAGCATCGTGGAGTCAGATCTGAGCTTTATGATTCCCTTCGGGCTCGAGGTAGACAACCCAATGTACCGGTTCGAGATATTTTGGCTATACGTGATCTGGAGTTTATGAAACTCATTTATGTGTTTTTGACTAACATTAGCCTTAGATTGTAGTTAGTTTAACCTGTATGTTTACTTTAAGTTTTTTTTCTCTGTGTTTGTGTGTGTGTTTTTTTTTCTCATTCTCAAAAATGTTAAAGTCAAAAGAAAACCTAAAGTTGTATAGTTATAAGTTTTTATCCAATTCCGAATTTAAAATAAACGTGCTTTGTAAACCACACTTCAAATTCCCGCCTATCTTCCCATCCATACAATTGTTATTCCTATTAACCTCGAGACGGCCGCGAGTAATCGGTTCTATCCCCTTAACATTAGTTTTAAGATAATTGATGTATATAAATATGAAAACTTGGCTCTGTAAAGTTGATTCGATTGAGCCTGTACAAATAAATGATTGAATAAAAAAAAAAAACTGCAGCGCCATCTCTGTAGCACGATTTGGAACTAATATGATAATATCAGAAGACGATTCGTTACGCACTGAGAAACTTTGCTCAAGACGCCAATTCTATACAATGAGTCTGAAATGCATTTCTGTTAACACAGTCAAACTTAAACTTCCTTCCGTTTTTAGAAGATTCCTGGAAGACTCTGTTAACGGAACCAGTTTTGTTTTTGTTTCAATGCATTTTTGAGACTTGCACCTTTCAAATGGTGCATAAACATTGACTCTGAGAAAAATTCAAAATTCTACGAACGGTTGAAATCCGGGTCAATATTGACCCTAATGTCTTATGTACCACTTTTTTTGTGCAACTACCTTTAACTGGTTTTAGAAAAAATATGTTTATGCAAAAATTAAGAATTCCATAAAATATTAAAATTAGAAAAATTTCACCCCGATTGGTTTAAAAATTAAAAAAAAAACCTACATTGAAGTTGCAACATGGGTCAGGTGACACCATTATATTTGGAAGGTCGTAAGTTTGTACCCAAAAACCACAACCCGACAAATCTGCCTTAGTGATGCCCAACCGAAGATTTCATCGAGATTTTGAGCTCCTTGGTATACACTGGAGAACCACGAATTGTAAACAGTTGATTGGTAGAATCAAGAGATACATTCGCAAAGTTGACATGAAGGCCGTTAAACGCTTCTGTTCTGACATCGAATGGAAGCTTCGTCGAATAGCCGATTACGGTCCGTTTTCAAATGTTCACTAATTTTTTTCAACAATGGACAATGTTTCTTCAATTTCAATAAATCAGATCTTCAAGTATTCTGCTTTGAGCACCCGCTGTGTCTTAATACTTAGGATTTTAGAAGTTAAGAGGTGCTTTTTGACCTGCCGCTGGACGTTGTGCCGTCTATTTCGGAGCTGTAGGGTGATCTGATAGACCACTGTGTTTACAGCGTCCCCGATGTCCCGGTCTTGACACATCCTTTGGACAAAGATATCCGGCGATGTGCCTCAACCGCACAAGGCCATCATGCCGTTTCTTACGGCGTCGAAGCTGGGACATGCGAAGAACTCATGTTCTGCGGATTTCTCTGAGTCCACGAGAAATTTTCCTTAACGAAAAATTCCTAGACTAGACCGGGAATCGAACCCAGCCACCTCTAGAATGGTGTGGCTTTGTAGCTTCGACTTTGCCGACTTGCATCATCTCCGCTAAAATACAGACCGCGTCGTGGAAGGGAGGAACAGTCTGCAATGAACTAAGGTAGGAATACTACATGCTACCGTGGATTGGGCCGCTGCCAAAAGTACGCCTAACACCATTCGTTCGGCTGTTCACTAACACCGAACTTGGTTATAAGGGGCTCTACGAAGTAATGGTCGACCGTGGTGTTGTGAAGAGATGGATTTGCCAGTTCACCTGCCTCTCAGATCCCCAGCTTATCGAGGAATTTTTCAACAAATGCTAAATCCAAGTGGCACTTCAATGTTCCGGCAGCTCCACACATGGTATGGCCATGGACGGAGCGTATGGTCAAATCTGCGAATGTGGTGATGGAGGCTATATAGGATAGTCTCTGACATCCTAGCGAAGAAGTAATCATGTTGAAGGCTTCAGCGATCGTGAACTCGCGACCTCTGAGATATGCTCCTGTGGAAGTGGCTGATGAAGAGGCACTCACGCCAAACGGCTTTTTGCTCCTTAAATCAACCACCGGTGTGTAACTACCAAACCGGATTCACGGAAATGTAGTGAGTATCAGGTCCAACCCATCATCTATTCATCAACTTCAAAGCAGCATATGATTCGATAGATCGAACAGAGCTATGGTAAATCATGCACGAAACCGACTTTCCAGTGAAGCATATAAAGATGATCTACGATGAATGGAGTGAAGTTTAGTGATCGAATATCAGACGCACTGTTAGAATCATTTGAATGCATAGTGGATTAAGACAAGGTGATGGCCTTTCCTGTTTGTTGTTCAACATAACGTTGGAAGGTATTGTACGAAGAGTGGGTCTGACCATGCGGGGCACGATTTTCAATAAGCCCATTTAGTTCGTATGTGTAGCGGATGAAATGGGTAGTGTTGGGGGAAAACTGGGTTAGGGTGCATTCAATTGAATCAAAAAAAAAAAAAAAAAAGAAAAAAGGGGGAAAGGGGGAAACGAAAAAAATACAGGGTGCGGCAGAAAATAATGCAAAAATGTTCAAACTTGAGGATTGGGTTAATTCGTGTAACAAGTCACTAATTTCTGTCAAAAGTGTATTTGTTTATGTTTACTTTCAAGTGCTGCATCCAAACATTCCATTTGTTTTATTGCAAATTCGTCAAAATGTTCGCGAAAGAAGTGATCACCAGTTTGTTGCTCGCCCAGAAGAAGCCGAAAGAGATTGCCAAGGTGGTAGGGTGCCATTTGGCAACCGTTTACCGCATAAAAAAGTCCCTGCATGATGGTCCTAAGCAGCGGAAGCCGGGAAGCGGACGTCCGCGCTTTGCACGCACGCCGAACGTGATCAAATCGGTCCGTGCAAACATTGCTCGCAACCCGATGCGTTCCATAAGAAAACTTGCAAAGGAAGCCAATATTTCGGAGAAATCCATGCGGAGAATCATCAAAGAAGACCTGCATGCATCTTCTAGAGCCAGAGTGAAACGCCACTTGATTACGGGCCGGGTCAAGGATCTACGAGTGACTCGTTCCAAGAGATTGCTTCCCTTGTTGAAGAAGGAAAACATAATAATCCTGTTCTCCGACGAAAAGATTTTCAGCATCGATGCTGTGGCCAACAGCCGCACGGACCGGTTTATTTCACCGCAGAAAATGGAGAACGTTCCGGAAAAAGTGAAATTCAAATTTCAAACCAAACATCCGGCTGGTGTCGTGATGTTTGGCTTGGTGGCGTCCAACGGTTTGAAAATGCCGCCTGTTTTCATTGATGCTGAAGTTAAAATCAATACCGAAGTGTATATCGGTATTTTAAAGGACCAAGTGCTTCCTTGGGTGAAGGCCAACTTCTCCGAGGACCAACACGTTGTCCTACAGCAGGATGGAGCGCCGTGTCACACGTCCAATCGAACCCAACAATGGTTGAACGATAATATGAAGTTTTGGCCGAATGATTTGTGGCCCCCTAGCAGTCCAGATCTTAATCCGTTGGATTGTTCGATTTGAGCATATGTTGAAGCATTAGCCTGCCAAACATCAAATGCCTTGCCCTAGTGTGAAAACCCTGAAGTCAACCATAACACGCACATGGCAGTCAATGTCGGAGGACTACGTCCGAAAAGCATGCTCTGGCTTCCGGCGTCGGCTCGAGGATGTTATTAATAAAAATGGAGGACACATTGAATAAATTTGTTTAAAAGGACTTTATAAAGATAACTGCACTCAAAAATGTTGATATTCTTGCTTGAATTGGTTGAAAATGGGATTTGAAAGAAAAAGAACAAATTTTCGCATTATTTTCTGCCGCACCCTGTAGTGGGTGGCTCCTAATGGAGACGGGAATCGTCTTGTTAGCAGTGTCATGATCGATGGTGATGAATCCGAGGTTGTCAAGGAATTCATATACCTTGGCATACTTTTGACAGCGGACAACGATGTGAGCCGCAAAATTCGGGGACGTATGCCTACTAAGGACTCCGCAAAAATGTGTGTTGATGTCCTCCTGATTTCTTATTTCCAAGAATAGTTTCATGTCGTCGGCATAAATGAGCACTTTTACAGATCGTTTACATATAGAATAAAAAGCAGTGGTCCCAAATGAGAGCCTTGGGGGACACCTAAAGTGACTTGAATAGGATTTGATTTCTTTCCGTTGAATTCTATTATTTTTTGGCGGTTTGTTAAATATGATTCAAGCCATTTCAGAAGTTCTAAAGCTCAATTCCTATTTTTTGCAGTTTAAACAGCAACATAGGTATATCAATGCGATCAAATGCTTTGCTAGAGTCTGTATAGAAAGCTTCTTCGTGGTTTCCATTATCCATTGCATTCAATGAATAATCTATGAATTCAAGTAGATTTGTCCAGGTCGAACGTCCCTTAAAGAAGCCATGTTGTATGTGGGTAATTCTATTTTTGATTTGGAGGAATGATTTTTCATTGGCAATTGCTCTAAAAAGGAGATAATGGCTATACCACGATAATTACGTAAGTCAGATTTTCGGCCAGATTTAAAGATAGGCACTAACAATGAGCTTTTCCATATTTTTGGAAAGTTTCCAAATTCCAATGAAATATTGAAGAGCCAAAATAATGGAGCAGTTAGCTCTGCTGCAAGATTGTTCATAAATACTGGAGGAATTCCATCAGATCCAGGTCCTTTTGAGGCATCTAAAGTCCTTAAAGCCGGCAAAATGTCCTGTACTTGAATTTGATTGACTCCAATATCCCTTGAAAATTCTGGATGAAACGCAAATTAATCGTGGTTGCGATCATTTTCTAAAAATGTCTTTACATTTTTTGAAAAAAAATTGCATAGAGACCACACATTTTTTCTGAGCTATCTATGAACTTATTAAAAAAAAAAAGTTTCGTCAAGTGACATTATTGAAGGAAAGCTGTCTGATTTGAATTTAGTTTTTACGTAAATAAATAAGTTCTTTGGGCAAGACTTAATTTCAGATTCAAACTTTTATCTTCAGATTCTGCAAATGCATTACTGATAGCTAAATTAAGATGATTGCAAATGTCCAAATAGTTTGAAAAGGGCAGCAAGGTAAATGCACCCTTCTTTTTGGGGAAATGCTCCTTAAACTTTGGAAAAATGCTCCTTAGATGCGTTTGCCCGGTATAATGCAATCGGAGGTATTTATCTTCTGGTTGGCGCTTTCCGGTTGTTTTGACGGGTCTTAAGTTTCTTCAAGATTGTATAGCGGAGCCTCGCTCCGAATCTTCGAGGTAGTTTTGACGGGTTTAAATTTCATTTTGACGAGTCTTAATTTCATTTTGAAGAGTCTTAATTTCGTTTTGACGGGTCTTATTTTCGTTTTGATGACTCTTGAATTCAGCAACTTAAAACCCATCAAAACTATACAATTTTGAAGAAACCGAAGACCCGTCAAAACACCCGGCAAGCTAACCAGAGGTTAATACCTCGATTGCATTATGCGGGCAAGCATTAGGAGCATTTTTCCAAAGTTTGAGGAGCATTTTTGAGCTTTTTGCTGATGCAACATATTCTCTTCTTTTTGTAATTTGAAATTGAACTAGGTTGTACTAAACCACTTTCAAGATAATTTTCGGTCTTACTACTTCCTACAGGAAAAACGCATTTGGTTTGTTTTTTTTTTTTTTTTCAATACATAACTGCTGCGTCAAGATTGCGAGGTAACAATATATAGATGCGTTAAATCTCTGTATTTGGATATGGAGTGCAAAGCAAAGAGAAGTTGCGACAAATTGTGTTTTCATGGCAATTTAATTGTTGGAAATCAAAACCTAACCAAAGTAACTATTCCCAGATGAAACTCAACGTTCTTGTATTCATCCTTTAACTGGTCCATTCTCAATAATATCTTTAAGAAAAAACTCACAATCACAATATCCATTCAATAAATATACTAACCGTCGCAATCCCCTCAATTAGTAATCGATTACTTCACGTGAAACAACCAATTAAATCACAATCAGCATTTAGCTTGCATGTTTATTATCCTCTTTGTTTTCGATTTCTGGTCCAATAATTCAAGCACAATAATTTGTTTGCTCAACATTGGAACAAATTGAAATTGTATGCTAATGAAAACTGGTCCACCACGGTCCCGGTTCGTGCGTGTCTCGATGTTCCGAAACGAGAACCAAAGCGAGACAATAACACTAAATGTATGTACAGCGAATAAAACCTCGCAAAACAACCACAGGCTACAGCATCACCCCTACGATCAGTGGGCAAAGAAAAACAAGAAGCGAGTAAAAATTCAGCAAAGTGAAACCCGAATTAACAGAAATAACATGCGTACGAACGAGGTATTATTTCATATATAATTAATTTTTTCCTCCACTAACAGGTTTATTCGGACGCGGTCGTAGATACAACTGTAGATAATGATAATGAAAGGGCACCCGACGACGATGACGAGAATGAAGACGAACAAGACAACTGGACGGCCGGCGACGGCTAAAACGGAGGAGACACCCGACAGGATCCATAGCGTGCCAGCGGACCCAAATTTCATTGATTCAAAATATTTTACCAGCCCAGCAACCATCCACGGTACAATGCCAGTTTAACACAGTGTTGGAATGTTAATGTTTCCAAAAGAAGTTGCTCATATTTGGTGAATTTTTCGACAAAGCGGCCTACTGCATGGCAATGTGTTTCATCATGCGAGTCTTGTCTGTCATGCTTCTTGTGACCAACCGATTTTACGTCGAGAAGCCAGAGGAATTTTAGCAACAAGATTATCACTATAGTAACATCACTTGTGCTCTTGATGTCCTCGTTCAGTCAGAAGCCAGCCAGTTGGGGGAAATGCGAGCTTACATGAAATATTTACATAATCTGTTTTTATGGTTCCCATCTTCACCTGAAGCAAGGATGGGGCTTTCGAAAGCTGATTCGTCCCAAAAATTGCGAATCTTTAATTGAATGCCTGCTAGGGTGCTCCGACGTCTGGAATTCCTTAAGAAGACATTTTTATGGAAAGCACCTCAACTTACCACCGAAATGGGAGACCATCCTTCACCGGCTATCTGCGGGCCGTAATCAATTTGTTACAGTTTAAATATCGTTTTTCATTATCAGTGACAGAGACACGGCGCGGCCCCGGAACCCGGGAATGCAAAAAGAGAAAACGACGATGCATCCTTCAGTGGCATTGTGACAACGATGTGGCAATGAAACGACGACGATGACGGTGCAACACCATCGAGACGGTGGTAGGTAGATAATTGGGTCACAAAAGTTGTAAATTATGATCATCTTTCCGTGCAATAGCCTTCCCCGAAATGGAATTCAATTCTGCGTCCCCTTTGCCTCCGTTACAAATCATATGATTAATCAGTGCAATCGCCAGGGAGGCCTCTGTGTGGGTATGGATTTCGTAAATTTTTGACACATTTAGAACGAATAAAGGGAGTTACGGGGTACATTTATCAAACTGATTACCCAATTAAAAACGTGGAGACTCCCATTGTTTCGATTGTTAATAAAAATTCATGATGCGATCGGTGGCAGTAAATATTTCGGTTCTCTTGATTAAATGTTTTATGTATGGGTAAGGAATTGAATGGTGGTTGAAAAAACGAAGTAAGCGTTGGCCGCAAGTGGACGTGTTTATACTTCACTGTCATATTTTTTCGCTCCATTCTGCGAAAATTTCCAATGGAAGATCTATTAATCAAATAAATCAAATTAATGTGAACGTGAGAAAATTTAGTCCTCGTGCGTAGTGAACGTCTTTCCGCTATAAATGAAGTGACTGCAATCAAATCAGCTTGAATCGTATATTTTGTACCTTTTCGTATTTAAATTTAATTTTTGTACGATGTTTAGATTTTTCTAACTATGCTCAGGAATCCTTCAGCATATACCTATATCGATCTGTAGAGTTGATAAGTCATTGACCATTATTTTAAGATCATCCGTTAAATTTAATCTGAAACACGACCGATAAAATCTCTCAATTTGAATTCAATTGTTCTATATGTCACTAGCTGAACCCGGCCCGAGCCTTGCTACGCTTGCAACTAAATTAATGAAAATACAATAGAACTGGAACTTGAATGTTTTTTTTAGGAATGAGTTTTGTTCAAATATTTTCGTTCGCTAATAAGCATTTCATTGACAAAACATTTATCTTCAAATCACGCTGAATCCTGTAAGTTTGAAGGTTATTTTCTCTTGCATAACCTTAGATTAACTTCTTTTGCATATGTAGCACTGAGAGTAACTCAAGCATCCCCCATTCTTGACTAAAAAGGGGTTCAAACTTCTATCAGAACATGCTGCTTTCCCCACGAAGTACACGTTTTGTGTTTGAGTTGCCTTGATAATTCTAATGTTTGGTTGAAATTTCTGTTTCATTTGTACAAGAGCCCCCTCCCTCCTCCGGAGAGGGGAAGAGTCTTAAACAACAATTTAAAAAAATCCTGCCTCCAAAACCCCCACATACCGAATTTGGTTCCAGTTGCTTGATTAGTTCTCGAGTTATGCACAAATTTGTGTCTCATTTGTATGGAACCAGCCCCTCCCCTTCAGACGGGGAAGGAGTCTCGAACCATCATAAGAACCTGTACCGGCCCCAAAAACCCCTGCATTAAATTTTCATAAAAGTAGGAAGAATTCTCATGTTTGGTTGAAATTTGTGTTTCATTTGTTTGATAGCCCCCCCTCCCTTTCCAAAGAGAGGAGGGGTATGAAATCACCGTGGAAACATTTCTTGCCTTCAAAAACCTCCACATGCCAAATTCGGTCCCATTTACTTGGTTAGCTCTCGAGTTATACAGAAACTTGTGTTTCATTTTATGAACACCCCCCCCCCCCCCCCCTACAAGGCGGTGCAGCAGTCTCGAACCATCATAAGAACTTTTTCGGATTAAAATTTGTGTTTCATTTGTATGAAAGCCCCCTCCCCTTCTAAGAGAGGGGAGGAGTCTCGAACCATCATAAGAACATTTTCTTGTCTTCAAAAACCTCCACATACCAGATTTTCATAATAGTAGGAAGAACTCTGATGTTATTTTGAAATTTGTTTTTCATTTGTATGAGACCCCCCCCCCTACCAGCAAAAGGAGGGTCTCGAACCAGCGTAGAAACATTTTTTGCCTCCAAAATCCCCACATGCCAAAATAAAATTCCATTTACTTTCTAAGTTCTAGAGTTATGCAGAAATTTTAGTTTCATTTGTATGACAACCCCCCTTTAAGGACAGAGAAGGGGTCTCAAACCACCATGGAAACAATTTTCGCCTCCAGAAAACCGCACATGCCAAACTTGGTTTCATTTGCTTGATAAGTTCTCGAGTTATGCAGAAATTTTTGTTTCATTTGTATGGGAGCCCCCTTTTCAGAAAGAGGCGGGTTTTCAAGTCACCTTAGAAACATTTATTGTTTCATTATTATATGAGCCCTCCTTTCAGTAAGGGGAGGGGTCTCGAGTCCTCTTAGAAACATTTCTTGCCTTCTAAAACATCCACGCCAAATGTGTCTTTGAGTAGTTCTCGAGTTATGCAGAAATTTGTGTTGCATTTGTATGGAACCCCCCTCTCCCCTTCTTCCAGAGGACGGAGGGGTCTCAACTACATAAAAACATTTCTCTCCACGAAAACCTCCACAATTTGGTTCCATATGCTTGATTAGTTCTCGAGTTATGCAGAAATTTGTGTTTCATTTGTATGGTAGCCCCCCTTCCAGAGAGGAGGGGTCTCAAACTACCATGGAAATATTTTTTGCCTTCATAAACCTCTACTTGCCAATTGATTTCATTTACTTAATTAGTTCTCGAGTTTTGCAGAAACTTGTATTTCATTAGTTTGGGAGACCCCCCCCCCCTCCTAACAGAGAGAGGAGGGGTCTCCTACCCTAGAAACATTTATTGCCTCCAAAATCCACACATGCTTAATTTGGTTCCATTTGCTTTATTAGTTCTTGAGTTATGCAGAAATTTCAGTTTCATTTGTATGATAGCCCCCCCCCCCCCCTCTTCTAAAGAGAGGAGGATCTCGAACTACCATAGAAACATTTCTTGCCTCCAGAAAACTCCACACCTGTCAAATTTGGTTCCATTTGCTTGATTGATCCTCTTGCAGAAACATTGTGATTCATTTGTATGGGAGCCCCCCTTCCAGAGGGCGGAGGGGTCTTAAATGAATCTTTCGCCTCAAAACCCCTCCATCAAAAAAGAGGCGAGTCAAAAAAAAAAAAAAAAAAAAAGAAGAAGAAGACAGACAACAAAAAAACATTTCTTGCCTTCAAAAACCTCCATCTGCCAAATTTGGTTCTATTTGCTTGATCAGTTCTCGAGTTATGCAGAAATTTGTGTTTTGTTCAGGAGGGAGCCTCCCTTCTTTTCAGAGGGCGGAGGGGTCTTAAACTACCATAGAAATATTTCTCTCCTTTAAAAACCTCTGCATGCCAAACTTGGTTCCATTTGCTTGATTAGATCTTGAGTTATGCAGAAGTGTGTGTTTCATTTGTATGGCAGCTCCCCCTTCCAGAGAGAGGAGGGGTCTCAAACTACCATGGAAACATTTTTTGCCTTCAAAAACCTTCACATGCCAAATTTGGTTCCATTTGCTTGATTAATTTTCGAGTTTTGCAGTAATTTGTATTTCATTTGTATGGGAGCCCCCCCTTTCAGAGTAGGGAGGGGTCTCTAAATATCTTAAGAACCTTCCCCGGCCCAAAAACTCCTGCATACAAAATTTCACGTCGATTGGTTCAGTAGTTTTCGATTCTATAATGTTCAGACAGACAGACAGAAATTCATTTTATATATATATAGATTAAGAAATCTGAATGTTCATTGCTTTGACTGATCGGTGCCGAAGGTGGGGTCGATAAAATATAAATTTGCGTTTCCATCCTGAATTCCAATGTTCGGGTCAATGATTGCTTGAGGACATAGAGTAATTGCTACGCCAAACTGGAAGGTGCTGATTTTAATGCTTGATAGCCTTGCTACGACGAGTTTGAAATGGAAATTACGATGGACTTCCCAGTGAAAGTATTCAACTGAAGTTACCAAATGAGCAGTTAGCATTTATTCAATTGCTGTGTTGAAAAACGCGTCATAATTCTTATCTTAAAGAAAGGTATCAAATCATTGGCAACCTTTCACGGTCGGTCAAGGTTTTCATCACCCATCACTTTAAGCTCGTAAATTTGCTCTTGTTTTGCGGATAATCAGCCGGGACAGTGTGGGCAAAGACAATGCGTGATCTGCTTAAGTCGATAGCTTTAGAAGCATTTTTTTCCACTGCTCTCTGCGCCTTACAAATACATGGCGTGGCGTGGCACAAGCCATAACTGCACATAAAGCAATTTGTTGTGTTTGCCATAAATAGAGTGACAAAGCCAGCATTTGCCGCGCGGTCTCACTCCGGTGGGAATTGTTTCACCAAGTATCAACTCCACGCTGCGCGGGCTCCATTCCTTTGAAGAATTAGAACACCGACCTTCGTTGCCTTTGTGGGACCGCTTCGCTCTGGACTTGTTGTAGGAACGCACTGCGCATCCGCGGACGCAGGATGGAAAGGCGTCAAAGTGTCATCCCCGAGTGAATCTGCCCTGGAGCTCAGCAGTGTGTACTTATTATGGCGCGAAAGCTAATGGCATCGAAATTAGACGCACATCAGCGATAATTGTTGCCGACGATTAGATCTACGGGCTTGTCGCCAAGCATTGGAATGAAGAGAATCATGCCCACCCACCGGTCGTCCCATGACGACGCATGATAGCCAAGGAAAGATCAACGCTGAAGTCATCAATCGCGTGGCCAGATCGCTCGCTGCATGCCGATAGTGGATCTGCCGCGCACAGTCAACAAGTGGGACTCGTAATTGACGATCATCATTGTGTGCAGTAATTAATAATTGGTGATGGTGTGATTTGATAAGACTCACGTCTCAGCATCTCTCCGATGAAGATGGTTCATTGCGTGGAGGTTCGGAAAGGGACAAAAGAACAAAAAGGTGTGCGGAGTGTAATCAATACTATCGCGATCGGTGTGGGGATCTACGAACCATTAATTATGTTTTCATGAGTATGATTTTCTCTGGAATTTTAGATGGTAATCTCAATTTTGGCGAATTTTAACATTGAACATTCTCTCTCTTTATGATGGATAACAATTACCTAAAATAAAGGTTGTCCACGTTCAAATTTCAACACACAGAGTGAATGCGTCCTTTAACCAGTTGTCTTGAAATTTTGCCACTTTTATGTATTCAGCTTGCGCTACAAATCCAAGTGCCCATTTTTTTCTTTTATAGAAATTTTAGGGATGGAAAAGATGGTGCCATTATTTTTGAATGTGCCATCGGAGCTAATGTAACGAATGTGAAAAATGGTATTGAAAGCAATCTGGGTGAAAACTATAGTGTTGATGTTCCAACGTTGGTGCCAAGATTAAAAGTAGTGGGCATGAGCCATCAATTATTTATTTATTTATTTCTATTCATCAACAGGTGACGCATAAACCCTAATGATGTTACTTAAAGCTAAACTAGAATAATGTACCATTATATTCCAAAATGTACCAATTTTCATGACATAAAAAAAAATTACACTATCGATGCGAATAAGACAGGTCTTTAAAAAAACGACTAAACATACGACGAAGCATCTGGCGAGTCACCTCAAAACCAAACAAGGCGGAAACTCTATTAAAGAGTCTTTGTAAACCGCCAATTGCGCCAAAGATACTGTAATTGGTTCGCTGTGGAGGTAACCACAGCATCGAACTATTCCTTAGGGCTCGGGGTTGCACGTTGATGTAGATTTGCTCCAGAAGATCAGGACAGTCGATGCGGCCTTGCAAGATGTCTGCGATTAACAAAGCCCTGGCTGTATCTCTGCGGACTAACATGGACTCCAGGTTAATCAGATGGCAACGGCTTTCGTAGCTTGGCAAACGATAGGAATCCGTCCACGGTAGTTTACGTAGCGCAAATCTCAAAAACCTACTCTAACGACACCGTTGTTGTAATGAGGAGTCCACACAACCGAGCAATACTCTAATATAGAACGACACAAGGAGCAGTACAACGATTTGAGGCAGTAGATGTCCGTGAAGTCTTTAGCAATTCGGAAGATGAACCCCAGAACGCAGGAGGCTTTGTCGACAGCGTACGAGATATGCTGCTTGAAGGTGAGTAGGGTGTCCAAAATTACTCCAAGGTCCTTGACTTGACTGACTGAAATAATCTGTTTCTTGTGCGAAAACGAGATAACCGTGCATTTGGCCGGGTTGACATCTGTGCTATCATATTGTGTTAGTAGGCTATGAAAAGGTCGAATGAATAATAAATCAGATTATTGTGTGTAGCCAAAGACTACGGATGTACTTAATACAAGGTATCACATCTGGCGACGAGGATGGACTCGTATCTGGAATTTCTAGCTGCTTCATTGGACCACGGATACGAAATCGTGTATTGTGATCATGAAGCGGTCATAGTTTTGAAATCGATCCACTGTATAACGGAATACGCTTCACAAGCAAACAAGGACAGAAACTGGTAAGCATAATTAGTTACAAAGGGAATCGGTTAGTAACTTGATTAAGAATATACTGCTGATAGCAGGACACACTGCTCATAGCAGGACACACTGCTGATAGCAGGACACTCCGCTGATAGAAGCAGGAAAAGGCGTAAAAGCCTCTACCGTAAAAAAATAGATCCACTGCCATAGGCGAAAGGCGTAAAGCCTCTATCGTGAGTAAAAAAATAGATCCATTGCTATGGACAGGATACTCCGCTACAAATGCAGGAAATTAGAAAAATCAGAAAATGAAAAAAAAATTAAAACTGTTTGAAAAATAACAGATGAAGCTACCATGGCAACCATTTCTATGCAAACATTCCAATGGGTAATCTTGTACTTTTCAGAAAAAATGAAAGGATGGAGCATAAGTCCGTTTCAAACCAATCTCTTTCCCGAGACGCACACCTGGATGGAATGGATGTGATAGAAGCGGAAGTTTGAAGTTATTGTAGCGGCTAGTGAGGAGAAGAATTTCACTAGATCAAAAACGTTCTTCTTGCGAAAGGGGGTTTGGAGCTTCAAGACTTATTCTATTCAATTGACGGAGCAGATGTCGCCGAAGATCTCTATAAAGGAATTGATCCGTATAAGGTAGCTATGACCAAACTCGATGGCCATTTCGCACCAAAGCAGCACGGCTCTTTTGAGCGGAGTGAGTTTTGCAAACTATCACCATCGATCACCCACGAAGGAAAACGCGAGTCGCTAGGAAATTTTTTGATGCGCTGTGCAGACCAGGCGAAGAGATACAATTTCGGGAAGACGGAGGCTGAAAGTCGCGATTTGCGTATTATCGACAAGGTGGTTAACCATGCTCCCACTGAATTGAGAGAGAAATTATTGCAATGGGAAAAACTGAATTTGGCACAGCCAAAACGCATTGTGAACTCGTTTGAATCAGTCAAATAACAGCGGTCAGCAAAATGGACCCTGAGCTCAAAGCTGTCAAAGATTGTCTAGAATCAGTTAATTGGAGTGATCCGGTGGTGAAACCATTCGAACCATTTAGGAACGAGCTCGGTATGATTGAGGATACAGTCGTACGAGGAAATAAATTGGTTTTACCTCAAGAGTTGCGGTCTAGAATGCTTCAGCTTGCACATGAGGGCCATCCAGGAGAATCAATCATGAAGAAGCGACTGAGGGATGGAGTTTGGTGGCCAGCAATGGACCGTGAAGCTAAAGATTTTGTGGCAATATGTGAAGGATGCCAATTGATAGGACTACAAGGTAAGCCGCTTCCGATGAGTAGACGAGACCTGCCTTCAAAGCCATAGATCGATGTAGCCATAGACTTGATGGGACCACTGCTTTCCGAAGTACACTTGTTATAGTACATTATTTAAGCAGAGATAAGGAGGTTGGAATGTTTTCAAAAATCAGATCACACGAGACCGTCAATAGACTTGACAGGATATTTACCCGGTTGGGATACCCTAGGATGATTACACTGGGCAATGCGAAGTAGTTTATTGGAATGGATTTTGAAGAACACTGCAAAGTACATAGTATTAATCTCAACCATTCTGCTCCTTAAGGGCCGCAAGAAAATGGGTTGGTAGAAAGACAGAACAGGTCACTTCTGAAGAGGCTACAGATAAGTAATGCATTGAAGAGAGATTGGAAGAAGGATTTGAATGATTATCTACTAATGTACTATACGACCCCTCATTCGACTACTGGAAATAAAAACTCCTACAGAATTGTGCTATGGGCGCAAAATTAGGCCAAAGATTCCATCGATTTAGGACATTGAAACCATCCCGGAATCATCGGAATATCGTGATCAAGACAGTCAATAAACAAAAAGGAAAAGAAAGGGAGGATAGAAGAAGACATGCTCAAGAATCGGACATTGGTTGCGGAGATATTGTATTGATGCAAAACCTTTTACCGGGAAATAAACTGGACACTACATTCGGTAAAACCAAATACAAGGTGGTAGAACGCACAGGTCACCAAGCTACAATAGAGAACCAGGACCCTGGAGCAACATACGAACGAAACATAGCGCACTTGAAGAAGATTAATTTACCAGCAGTGGCCTCCCCTGTACCTGACCGTACAAAGAGGAACGGAATCCAGCTCTGAGCCGATCAGTGCACCGATGATTGAAGATACCTATATGGGAATTTCTGATGAAGATGAGCCGGTGTTCAGGGATTTTGAAGACATCGAAGACAGGTTCACAGGAATTTGATAAGGTTAACCAATAAAGATCTATTACAAACTTAATTTATATATTAAATCATTTATTTGTACAGGCTCAATCGAATCAAAAAAACTTAATTTAAAAAATCAAACATAGAAGATTAGAAGTAATAAAATAATAAATAAATGAAAGCATATAAAATATCGAATCCGGTGAGATTTGCATTTAAAAATTAAATAAAAAAGAAGATGTGCTATCATATTGTGTAAGTAGGCTATGATAAGGTCGAATGAATAATAAATTAGATTATTGTG
>JAHHFK020004300.1:0-43897 GCA_024533555.2 Aedes koreicus
CGGATCTTTCTGTGAATTCGCATCTGACGGTCGCACCATTCCTGTCCATGAGCATTGTGTAAGAAACCGCTGAGTGAAAAAATAATCAATCAACTTGTAGCAGCAGTCCGTTCCTTGAGCCTTGCCAGCGATGCCGCAAATAAAACTCATTCCATTTAAAAATTGTTGCCCAAGTTTTTCATCCTGCAAAGATCTTTCCAAAGCTTTCAGTACATCCACAGAATCAACTGGGATCAATAAATGCTGAACTTCCTGCGTGGTCAAAATAGTATGCGTCGTAGGGAATTGGCAATGAGTCATAGCATATTCCTGATGGGTTTGGATCTGCGCTAAGGACTGCATTATTTTGGACTGATTTTCCATGATGGTACGTTGATTTTCCCATATTGTGTCCAAGTTGGTGGTACGACTCAAAGTAGGACGGGACGATAAATTGGGATTCACCTGATTCTGCTGTCACCTCTGAGTCAACGTTTTCCGTTACAAAGAGCAGTTGTTGATCGTGCACATTATCTGCCACAGCTGTAATCTACGACCGATATAAAGAATTAACAAAGATATAATGACTTCTTGTATGAATTACTCACCACATGATTGGATTCAGCATTGACTTCTACTTGAAATTCTTCCGGTCACTTAGAAAGAATGTCAACAAGGTTGTTAAAGTCTTTCGCACCATATATCTTCATTGTGGGCACGCTTTTTCGGAAGTAGTGCCGAAATATCTTCCACTTAGGTATCAGGCCATAATTTCATCCGATCAAGCTCATAATCAGCTTCTTTACGTGTCTTGAATACTATTTTCTTGACACAGTTTATCTTCTCCCATTTATCGTCCGGATTAGATGTCTCGATCTGAGACAATTTTTCCACTAGATGTTTTTTTTGGCCATCGCAGGATTCCATTGGATTCCCAGTTACTGGGTACAACACTGAGGCAGATTTCCCCGGCTTCGATTGTCTGCACTATTTTGAAAGGCATGTTACGAATCAAATTAAATGGTGCATTATGTCACCAGTTGAAAACCGAAATGTATAATTCGTAATAATTGATTCTATGCCAGTTGTGCAAGTTAAACCTAACGTCCCAGGTGTTATATGGCGCACCACCGTGGAAATACAGCGCAATATTTTCGACGTAAGGTTTAACGTGCACTACGATACTGAAATTTTATGTTAATGTTAAATTCTTCAACAGGCTACTCAATATTTATACGCGTTGAAGGTAAAAAAGGGTATGTCATCTGAGCGAAAATCGATTTTTCTCATGAAAAAAGTACCCAGCAGAGCAGTTAAGTGTGGGAAGCCAACGTTGGGTATAATCATGCTAACCTACCGTTGGGTACCAATAACTTACTTTTTGGTGAAATTCTTCCCATGTCATTTGTACACAAGGGTAGGTAAGCATAACTATACCCAACGTTGGCTTCCTACACTTAGCAGCTCCGCTGGGTTCTTTTTTCTAAGCGTGTATACGTTACATCTAAAGTCGGAAGCAAGCATGGGAAAAATCGGTTCACTTTGCGCTCATTTCTCACTCACACGCTTAAACCTTCAGAAGTGAGCGTTACCACGTTTGAGTAATTCCGATTTTGTTCATTACTATTCTGCTTTTATTCTATTGCTAGAAAACAAAACTGAGCAAAACTGGCAGCTGATCGTACAGTGAATGATCCTATCCAATCCGATCCGGACGGTTGCAGTGTTTCTCATTGCCTATTTTTTACCCGCTGAATCATTAACAATTGCATTCAGTTTGATTCAGCTGAGCAAGATTGATTGAATCACACTAATTTCTTCAAATCATACCTTAAACATAATTTAACATTTCAAATTATGATCTAACATGATGTTAAGCAATCTAATGCTACATAAAAAACATAAAGCGTCATATTAAACCGTATCTCTGCACTGATCCTTCCAGCTGATTACATTCGCTGAGTCAAAATAATCTCATTCACACCGATGTGATGTTTCCTATTGAATGATTCTTCACGAATCCTCGGAAACAAACACTGTACAAAGAATAAACGAGGAAAACAGAATCAAGCGAAACTAATTTCCAGCTAGACATTATGTTGAATGAATGCGTTGCCACTGAACGTAAGCGATTTGAATGGTGTATTCAAATCGCTTGCGTTCAGTGGCAACGCATTCATTCAACATAATGTCTAGCTGGAAATTAGTTTCGCTTGATTCTGTTTTCCTCGTTTATTCTTTGTACAGTGTTCGTTTCCGAGGATTCGTGTAGAACCATTCGATAAGAAACATCACACACGTTCACTGTTCTGTTTGCAACTGAGAATTGCTATTTTATATCGGCGGTGCTCATGCGAGTGAATGAATTTTCCCATGCTTGGTCGGAAGTAGTGCGCTGGAATCGCTCCGTGATCCACTACACAGCGCACTTCTTCCAACGTTAGGTATAGCGTATAGATCTAGAGAAAATACGTCGACGCAATATTATTAACCGTTCTTCTTCCCAAAATCATTGGTACAATATTCATGTTAGGATTTTGATTTTCTGTTTTTTTGGTTCTTATCGACTTACGCTGCACAGATAAAATGAAACATTGAATTTTCTGCGTTATCTAATGCACATAAAGGGAATGCTAGATTTGGCAGAAAATAATTGGATATTTCATGTACATTTAAGCCAGATAACGCCTGAATCTAGCCTGTTGTATGAAAGATTGCAAACATTGTTGTGTGGCGCATAAAAGATTGCAAACCTTTGGCTTAAAATTAAACGAGGGGAAATTTTACGCGCTTGTTAAAATTCATTATTTTTTCTGTGTGGTGAGTAAAAACAATAAATTATAAGCTGGAGTTATGTCTAAGAACAACAATTATGTATAGGCACTTTTGATGTGAACGTTCACATTTTCTTTGTTTATGATGTGCCTTCTCTACATTGATTTTATGGCGATCTTATGAAAGACTTCACAGCTCGAAATAGTAGTGTGAATTTCTGTTCAATATCATGCACATAAATGGAGCATCACAAAACTTACAAATAAACATTATAAATCGTGTAAAGTTCTGGGAAATTCCATACATTGTCGATAATGTTGTATGCAAAAGCTCGTCTTTGTTAGAACTATTTCATGCAAGTTGCTGCTTCGTGTGGAATGAAATACAATTTTACATGCTCGGATATTTACATTATAATGAAAATTCAGATTTTTTGTCTGTGTTGTTTATTTTGAGCAGTTCAAACAAGTTTTATTCAAGCGTTACTCATCTTTTTCAAGAATAGAATAAATAAAGATGAACTTATCGCGCTCCTCAAAAAACCTTGTTAGTCTTGTGCAAGAAATGTTAGTTTTATTTGCGCTTTATGGTAGTTTCAGATAAAACCATTGAAAAAATGGCTACACACTTAGAAATTATGAATTTTACACGAGACGTAATTCATGTTTGTAAAAAGTCGGGGAACGTAAAATAAGATTTCGTGTAAGATTATGTCTGCTCAAACTGACACATACGCAATTCGACAAAAGATGTGTTTGATTGAATTTATTTTCTCATCTCTTTCAACTCATTCTTATGTGCTAAAGGACGCTTGCATGTGTCGGTCTCAGGAGACAGAAATTTACATGACATTTTGGTAGTGTGTAGTGTGGCTATTCTGGATTCCCTCGGAATGGTGGCCATTTACATATGTATGCAACAAAACTCTCGTTTTTCCAATGCTTAGAACAATATCTGCTGTTTAAAATACATTTTGAAACTAAAAATGGATTGTAGACACAATTTATTCAAGATCTAATAATTTATCAGCCTTGTTGAGTTTTCAAGTATTTGTTTATTTTTTATATAAATTAATGTTCTAATAATAATTCCGTGGCGTATTAAAATTTTCGAACTTTTTATGTTATAAAACACCACTAAACTGAACGTCGCATGACAAATTTATTAATTGCAGGCAAAAAAAAAATCATGCATTTATGGTCAGTTTAACAATTAATTAACATACTTATCCACTTTGGAAAAGCAACATCATATGTATATCGATATTTTTTATATAAACAAAAAAAGTCCCCATTCAGCAGTACTAATCCAAAAATGGAATCTTCGAAACATATGTGTGACGGACTGGAAGTGTTCTTAAAGAGGAAAATCATAAAACTGCCAAAATTTGTGGTAGTTTAATCATAGTTCTAAGCATATCTTGAATGTCATTAAAAGTATGTAATGATAAAACTATCAAGTTTTAAGCGAACCATGGAAAATAGTCTTGAGAATCTCCTGTAGTATGGACCTTTTTGAACTTATGAGGGTTTTATCGATGTTATATCGATGTTATGTAGAATATCTAGTTTTATGCGTAGTTTTATCAAATGAGTCTTGAAAACTTCTTCAAGTATACCTTAAAATTTAATTTGTTACTTGGGTTGCCATTATCGGAGCAGCATGATGAAAAACCACTATTATGGACGCATTTAGCGTCATTCCACTGTTCGTATACCCTCATACAATTGAAACTTTTTGGGCCATGATGAAGGGAACTCAGAAAGATCAAGGAGAAAGTAAGAGATGCAAATGACATTCGTAGGAAGAGGAAAGAAAAAAACGTACCGGATGCGACTGTACATGCTCTTAAAAGTGTCGAAAATTTTACCAAAGAACCTCCGATGATTGATCCAATGTATGATATGACGTATGATATGTACTACCACCCATTGTAGCACGGAAACTAAGTCTAACAGCAATGTGCTCTCCTCTCTGTTTGACTTGATCAATCTTTAATAACCACTTATTATCCTCATCATACCTTTGCATGAAAGGACAAACATGGGTTGGGGGAATCTATAGACAACATCACTCGTACGTATCCACAGGGATATAAAGAATCTCCTGCCAACAACAAGACTGAACAATTGGTCAAAAGAGCAAGCTATCTAACATGAAAATGCCCCAATGGGCGGGGAGAAGAGCCCGCCCTCTATTCACAAACTGTTAGCAATGGAGAGTTGGCATTCCCACTCTCCCCATCCAGAGTGCTTCAATCGGGTGCCCTGATGGTCCCTCCCATTCCCATGAAATATTTATATAATAGTGTATACATTTATGTAAATGAAAAATACTACAAGCATTCGTATCTATAATATATGATCTTCATTCGGCTGATCCTGAAATGCAAGAAATGTTGTAAAATGTTAAAATGTAGAGTTCTGTGGTTCGTGTTTAAGCACGTTTTCGTTCGTTTAAAGCGATAGCAGCATTTCACCAAAATATTGATTTGAGTGTCCTGAAAAAGTTTATTAATCTATTGAAATTTTACAAAACTAACATTTATACATTTTAATTTACTGTTGCCATGGTCACTATTTGCTACTTGATGCTGATTTTATAATAGCAATCCGCTTTTATTTTTGCTGACCTAATAATTATTGCTACCGAGTTAGGAATGGGAAGATTTAAGTGGAAGGGAGTTAAAGATAAATGGGCAAAAAAACAAAAAGTAATGATTAAATCATCTATGAAGTAAAATCAATAAAACAATATTGCCAAACATAATGATGTTGTAAGTTATGATGAAGTAATGCCAAAGAATGAAATGTAAAATCAAACACTAGCCATATGGAACAGAGGGCTGCATGAATAAGATCAGCTCAGAATTGGTAAAAAGTCCATTTGTAAACCGGAAATGAATAATACATTCAGCAATAAGTGCAAAAGCCTACCACAGATTCCGTAATTATCAAAAGCCTACCACAGCTGTAGTTTTCTGCTTTATATACTGGACATATATGCAATGCTAGATGTCTTAAATTGAAGATATGTTTTGTGTTTAAGCCAGATACCGCCTAAATCAGGTTTGTTGTATGAAAATGTGAAGGTCATGATATGATGGAAATAATACGATGTTGTAAAGAAATACTACATAATGTACATATAATAATTAAATGCCGCTATTTGCCTCTTCCACTGCGATGTTAGATGATTGAAACTCTAAAATAGCGAAAATTCCAACGTCATACAATGAAATAAGGTTGATCACCTGGCAGCCTAGCAAAATAGCAAAGAAAATTTAAGCAAACAATAATGCGAAATCAATTTCATATAAATATGATTACTGTTAAAAAACGGAAACTCAATAAATCCAAAACAAAAAAATTAATAAAAATGAAAGACAGGAAATTCCTCGATAACTCTTTTTTCCTACAGGGCCCATAAATGATTCTTTGTGCCTGAACCGCTCCATCCCAGGTGTCTACTCACCATTTTGCAGCCCACCTCCGATGATTGATCCAATGCATGTAAACTGAGCTATACATTTCATGCATGTATAAAACATCCCTATAAATTCAGTTTTTATTCGATAAATACTTGAGACAACAATGCCGATGAAATTAGATCACTTATAATCACATTTGTCATTATTGAATGATGACAGACACTTGTTCACGTTAATTTTCTGGTTGACGGTTACAGTTGCGATGAAATTGTCGTTATTCGAGCCACAAAACAGATGTCTCTGAGCAAACATTTAACGTTTCATGTGCTTTAAATATCTGTCAACTTCTTCCTTGCAGTCGCCGACTGAAATACCTGCCTAGAAAGCTGCTTAAAGTCAGCCTCGACAGTGCTTTTGTCGTCCATTACCTCGCAATCCAACGTCATCGCCATAAAGGCTGACTAAGGTCTGTATCCGCAATAATCTGGACACCTCAAAACATGAAAAAAAACATAAATTTCGCATTATATTTCCGTCGTAGTTGTTTATTTCAGATTTATGGGATGTGTTTTAACAATTCGTGAAGACAAAACATAGTTATTCGGTATTTGCATAAAATTTTCGAACTTTGCGCTTAACTCCGTCCATTAGGGTTTGTACAGACTCTTCAAACATCTTAGAAGCCGTCTTTGTCCAAATTTGCTGGAAGTGTTTGATGTCTTTGATTCCTTGCTTCTTTCCAGAAAGCTTCCGCTTCATCAGAGCCCAATATCTCTCAATTGGTAGTAGCTCTGGGCAATTTGGCGGGTTTGAGGTTTTTGGTACAATGTTCACTTGATTTGCTTGGTACCACTCCATCACAGTTTTAGCATAGTGGCATGATGCCAAATCGGGCCAGAACAAAGGTTTTTTTTTGTGACTTTTGATGAAGGGTAGCAATCGCTTCTGCAGACACTCTTTTTGATAGATCTCCTTGTTGATTGTGCCTGTAGTGACGAAAGATTTACTCTTTTTGCCACACGTGCAAATTGCTTGCCACACAAGGTATTTTTTTTTTTAGAAATTTCGATGCCTTCTTCATTCTGAAATGCTCCGCTGTAGCATTTCTGGCCATAGCAGAATAAAAAACCAGCCCTGGAAGCTGCTTGAAATCCTCCAGGACATAAGTTTCATCGTCCATAACAACGCATGAAAACTTCGTCAAATATTCGCAGTACAAACGTCGAGCCCGTGATTTTCCTGCCAAGTTCTGTTTGTCGTTGCGATTTGGAACTGTGTTTACATTATACGACTTAAGTCCCAAACGTTGTTTTGATTTTTGGACAAAACCAGGCGACATCCCTATTTTACGAGCCACCGTTCGAATGGAGAGATTTGGGTTTTTCGTTAATATCCTTTTCACCTTTCGGTCCATGACAGGATCAGCGCGTCCAATGTTTTTGTCACTTCTCGGTTTCCTCTCCTCCGTCAAACGTTCCGAAAATGATTTGAGCACATCGTGAACAGTGGATTTAGGCAAATCCAATGTTTTTGCAAGGTCCCGTATTGACAAGTCAGGATTTGCCGTACGCCCTCATAAAATTCGCTCGCGCACTTGTTTTTCTTTCGTCGCCATCTTGAATACTAAACATGAAATGTAAACATCAATCATAGTATTTTTCATCATAGACTCTCCGCTATACCACAGTGAGATTTTTCATTCCTACGTGCAATATTTCAAAAGTTACAATGATTTGAAGGTGTCGTGATTAATGTGGATACAGACCTTAAAAGTAAATTGGTACGCACAAAAAGACTTGTAATTCGTGATTCCACGAGTTTTAAAAGTCCATTAATGGTTGCTTCACAGAACCTTTATTAAAACTTCAAAGTTACAAGTTAGATCGTTACATTTATCCAGTTCGAACAAAATCTCCAAGCTTCTATTCCTGATGGAGCCCATCAGCGCCCGCACAGTGGAAACGGACACTGAATCAGCACATTTCTCAGAACATTTAAAATCATTGCGTCAAAAATAATTAAGGTCTTTCTTAGGGTGTCAAAACTACCTCAAATTTCCCCGCATTCGATTACTGTTCACCATTTCCACAACTACGTTCGCCACATCTGAAAACAGGATGTCAATTCCGGATAATGTCTCATAAACTTTTTTTCCATACAACTCTGAGAATCTTCCTACAACCGTTTTTGCGATCTAATCAAAACTTTTACTCGGCAAAATTTGA
Organism: Aedes koreicus; assembly: GCA_024533555.2. Classification (NCBI taxonomy): domain Eukaryota; kingdom Metazoa; phylum Arthropoda; class Insecta; order Diptera; family Culicidae; genus Aedes; species Aedes koreicus. The sequence continues at coordinate 8,410 of JAHHFK020004300.1, forward strand.
TGATAAGGTCCTCAACGTGAAATCGATAGCTTCCCATAAATCATCGCAATGGGATAAAATCCGCTTCATCTTGCTCAAAAGCACTTCCCAATCCATTAAACATTGCGACGACGAAGAACAATTCCGAGCATGCATGCATGGAGTAACGGCTTCAGTTGCTTAACTTGGGCCGTGCTCCCTCCGTGGTGACACTGATATATGACGCATTGTGAATATACACATGGGTGCAACGGATCGTACAGCACTCTAGTGCACCACATTTTGAACTGCTCTTCGACAAACACATAGCCCTCCCCCCTCACTCTTTCTCGGCATCGCGTATCCTAGTGTTAGCTGGCGGAGTGGATGTTTTTCCGCATCTCACGTTACCGGAATGTATCATATTTAGATTTCAGGTAGGTAGCTACATAGGTGCAAATATATGTTAGACTGGTGTAAAATTTGAAATTCCTATTTGCCTTTAATAATTTGAACGAATTTGGTATAAAACTGACACTGCTTACCATTGAACTACTAAAGCGTGCAATAAAAATTAAGAGACTAAATGTTCCGATTTTTCATGCAATTACCCTGCCACCTGGTCGGTGGTCGGTCAATATATACTAGATGCCTATGTACTATGAAAATTTGACAGCTCTATCAGTTTGTTTACGGTGGCTATGGCGAGAACAGTGAAACAACTTCGATCTATGGTTTGTTCGTACCGCCTGCTACCTAAAAAAGTCGGCCATCGTGGCACACTAGGTGTCGGCCGGATACGATCGCGGAAACATCTTCAAGATTCTGGCATTTCTGGAGAAGGGAGAGTCCATCGAGCGGAAGTCTGACTCCGGCCGTCCGACCGTTTTAAGCTACCGGAGGATTCCACAGAAGCTTAAACGGAAGGCAGAAGGCAATGTGGCCACTTCTTTCCGTGCATTGGGCCGGGAGGTCGGTGCCGGACAAGAAGTATTTGGCCAAAATGGATATCCACATGCAGAAGCGTCAGTCCAAGCCAGCCGTGTCGGAGAACCTAGCGGAAATCTAGAAAAAAAAACGGTTAAAGAGATCTTCCCGGCGCAGTATTAAACGAATGGCCAAATTTCGGGAAAAAATCGATAACTCGAAAACCATTTTCTTCAGACACATGATATCTTGGGAAGATTTAATCTTGTAAATAAGATCTATCTTTTGGTTGGAATGGGGACAAGGGTGATCCTCTTATGTTCATAATAAAAATTCTTACTTTTCATTCGTATGATTTAGAGGAATTTTTGCTCCTACAGATAATATGTAGATAATTTAATTGAATGAAACTTTGCTGAAGATATTAAACTTCTTTCTCATCCACGTATTGTTTTATAACAGTTTTTCTAACTTTCCTTAGGGTTGAACTTAAAAAAACAGTTTTTTGCTTCTTCTTTTTATTTCAATTTGAATTTTAAAACTTTGTTTGGATTACTTTCAGGGCATAAAATGACGCATATTTTGAAGATACAAAATAGTTGCTAGTTTAAAAAAAGTTGTACAGGCTTACGTTTTAATAAAAAATACGTTTGTTCAAGATATCTTACTCCCTTACAAGGTCTATACAAAATTGTTGGTCCCCTTTTGCCTCCTTCTGAAGAAAAACACATTTTAAATTTGGTAGTTTTGCATTTTTTTTTTCATAACTTTCGATCAGCTGCATCAACACTTCTCATCAAAGAGCCTAAGAGCATGTGTTTTTATGACAATGTTTATATTTTTATATAAACTCATCCCCGTTTATTTATTATCATATGTATCACAGACAAACAGACATAACACATTGAAAATTTCGCACTACAATTCATCGTCACTAACACACCTGCGCCATCTGTTGAGTACACTGTGATGCGTGATAAAGCTGAACAGATGGCGATAGTGTGCTTACGTCAAACATAAGAGAATCGACTACTTCCAACGTTCCAACTAAGAAACATTTGAATTGACCGTTCAATGCTTGATCGACGAAGAAACTGCGAGTGTTATTTCTGTTTGCCTGTGTTTATATATTTACATTTGCTAGCTTACATTTATGTATCGCATCGGCCGGGAATAGAATTTTTGACGTAGGACTACGTCTTTGTTTTCTATACTTAGTTACAATTTAGAAAAAAAAATCGAACTGCGACCGTCACGAAAAGTGGTCAGGTTTTGAGCGTTAATATCTCAGTCAGAGATGTTCAAAATATTTGCACCAATGGATTGCTAATATATCTACGCATCAACTTTAACAGAGAACATTGTTGATTTTGAGCCAAATACTATTGAATAATTCATAAATGTTAAGCCTTTTCTTAAAAAGAAAATAACCCCTTCAGGAAAATGGCTGTATGAAATCGCAGACTGAATAAAAGTGAACACTGGCTTCGGAAATTTGTTCTACATTAATTCATATATCAGAAAAATAATATAAAAAAAACCAATGAGTTTAACGCGTAATTGACGACCTGGAACATCCTGAATATGAAGAAGCTCGGGAAGAAAACATAAATGACTTGTTAATAGTGTAAAGCGTTGTTTTAGAACATGGTACATATGAAAACGTATAATTAGATTCTTTTTTTCGAAACGTTAAAAAATTTCGTTTCTTTCTGGGTTGTTCAAGGTAATCCAAAATGTACTTGAGTTCAGAACTTCAGATCTACAGTTGTAATAGTAGCTTTAGATCCTATGAAAGGTGACGATATGTATTCAAACATATTTAATAGACCTTTTGGGAGGTATACAGTCAATATTTGATAATTTTGTGATGTTCTAGGTCATCCAAACTGTCCTTGAGTTCAGAACATAAGATCTACAGTAGTAACTATAGCTTTTTGGGCTGTACATAGTTACGCTACGTGTTCAACCATACTCAGTGTATATTATCGAACGTGAAAATACATTATAAGATAAACTGGGATGATCTAGGCCATCAAAACTGTCCTTAAGTTCAGAACATAAGATCTACAGTTGTAACAGTAGGTTTTTGGAAAATGCAAAGGGAAAATAAGTATTTAAGAATATTCATTGAATAGTGTGTACGGTCGACAGACTTAATGTGACCATATTGGGATATTCGAGGTCATCCAAACTGTCCTTAAGTTCAAAAAATAAGATCTACTGTTGTTACAGTTTTTTTTTTTGGGCTACATAAGGTGACTATATGCATTCAAACATCTTCAATAAATCTTTGCGAAGATCAACAGTCATTATTTTATAAACTTGTGATCCTCTAGGTAATCCAAACTGTCCCGGAGTTTGGAACTTGAAATCTTCAGTAGTAACAGTAGCTTTTTGAGCTATATTAGGTAACGTAATGAATTAAAGCATATTTAGTGAATGTTTTCGAACACAAAAATACACAAGAAGATAATCTTGGGATGGTCTGGCGTTCAGAACCTAAGATAAACAGCTGTAACTGTTATTTTAAGGCAATTCAAAGTTTCAATTAATCTTCAAACATATTCAATTCATATTTTTAAAGTTCAACAAACATTATAAAGCAATATGATATGTTCTAGGTTATCCAAACTATCCTTGAGATCAGAACATAGGACCTACAGTTGTAACAAAAGCTTTCTGGGCTATGCAAAGCAACGCTGTGTATTGAAACATATACTATTGTATATCTTGGAAGTACAACAGACATTATGAGATAATCTTCGGATGTTTAAGGTTATCCCAACTATCCTACCCAAGTAGCACACTACGACCATAATTAGTTTTAGTAACTTGATTATGACTAAGCAAGTCATATTTATGTTATCAAGTTTGCTACTAAAGACTTGACTCGGAAAAAATGAGACACACAAAAATGATCACAAAAAATTTATTTTAAATCGGATACTTCGCAAATTTTCAGGGATTAATTAACTATATATTAACTATGTTTTGGCATAATTTATTTATTGAATTTTCTCCCCCAAGCTGAATGCTCGTACATTTCTCTGCTTCACTGCTCATGAGATCCTGGGCGAGGCTTTGTTCATCTTCCGTACACAATTTCTCCCAGTTTTTCTTCAAAGCTTCATCGATTTTCAATGTTTTTCCACTTTTCTTCAACTTCTTCTTCATTATCGCCCAAAACTTTTCGATCGGACGAAGTTCTGGTGTATTTGGCGGGTCCGCCTCCTTCGGGACCACATTAACGCCCTTCGCTTCGTACCAATCCATTACAGGCTTGGCGTAATGGCACGAAGCGAGATCCGGCCAGAACAGCGTGGGACCACGGTGAGAGCGGAGGAAGGGCAGCAAGCGCTTCTGCAAGCATTCCTCTCGATAAATCTGTCCGTTTATGGTGCTGGTTGTAACGACCGGCTTGCTGTACCGTCCGCACTCGCAGATCACCAGCCACAACAGTTACTTCTTTCATCACCCCCTCCCTTTCACTCTAGTAAATTCCCTGCCATTGTGTCCCAGTTATATTATCCTTTTGTTTCCGTGCTACTTGTACCTGCCCAGCAAGCTGTGGTCACCCATCTGCAGCTTAGTTCCAGTAAGGGACTACAGAGACCGAGGATTTGGAAGATGTCGCAACCATGAGCAGCAACAAATACCTGAAATAAGTTACCTGCCTAGCCCCTTCCAAACAATAATGTGACCCATTAACCTCGAGCTAGCCACGAGTAATTGGCACCCCACTTTACTAAAATTGAAAAATTATACATTGTAAATAACAATATTGAATATCGGCTCCGTAAAGTGTTACACACGCCTGAGCCTAACAAATAAACGAACTGATTAAAAAAAAAAACAGTTACTTCTTCGCGAATTTGTCCATCTTTCTCTTCCGGAACTTTTCCGGAACCTCTATGGGGGAAGTACCGAAAAAAACGCGGGGGGGGGGGTTTTTTTGGTTCCCCCGTTGGTATGTCGTCGTGCGTCAGGGGGGAGACCGGCGGGCGACCAACCACCGGCGGGCCTCCCCCCGCGGACGTTGGGTGGCCGTCGTGTTTTGCTTATCCGGGCGGGGTGGCTCCTTCCCCTCAATAAAAAGCCCCGGCCCGTCTGGTGGTCGGGGGGGGGCCCCCCGCGTTGGCTTGTGGGTCGGGGCGGGGGGGGGGGGGGGTGGTTTTCTTAATATACTGTTCTTCCGCGCCTCCTCTGGGTATTCCGTTTTCAGTTTTCGGCCGCTTCCAGCGCGCCGCTCGATGGTCTTTGTCTCCTGGAACATCTTCACAACGCCGTACACGGTGGAATGGTGGATTCCAAGACTTTTGCCGATCCATCTGTGCGACTGACCAGGATTATCGATCATCGCGCCCAAGATTTGCTGGCGTAGCTCTTCTTGTTTCTAAGCATTTCGAATGCAAAATAGCATTGATGAAGCATTATCATAGCATTGCAGTAAATCAGCCGTATATTGGGCCAAAAGTGGCATTTATGTTGCATTTGAGACGACTAAATTGCTTGATGGGCTGCCGTAGAGACGCTTTGGAAGTGCTTATTGGTTGCCTGGGTGGCTACCACCTTCTTGTCCATTTGGTGGGAGCACAACTTTTGGTTGTTTCAGCTTCCATCCTTCCGATCCCCAGCCAAACTGGATTCTGCGGCCGTTCATACAAAATGAGTTTACGCACTTTCACTTGATTCGACGCCATTTTATCAAATGCAACAAGCATTTAAACATGTTGCACCATGAAATAAAGTGGTGAGTTTCAGCTGTCATATAATTGAAACCTTTCAGCGATTCGTGAAATAATTCAAAACCACACTGAAATAAAAATTGACAGGTCTTATAACCTTAAAATACTTCACATAAGGAGTGTATCGAATATAAGCTATCCACATACATTTGCGTTGTACGCATGTATTTGTGATGGTTTTTTATGCTCTGAACACTGCATGCTGTGCGTTTGACTGTTAGCTTTCTTTTGTTTACTTGTTCGTGCGGTTCAAATTCTGCGTTTTCAAAATGTCGCGTATTGAAAAGGAAGTGAAAATTAAGGTTCTGGACACATGGCTAAGTGAGAAGGGTATTACTATGCGAAAATTGGCGAAGCGGTTTGGATTTCATCATGCGAGTGTTAAAACCATCATTAATAAGTTTGGGGAACACTATTCTTTGGATGAACTACCAGGAAGAGGCAGAAAACTCGGTTCTTCCAACCCGAAACTGGAGCAGAAATCAATGTCAATACGTGATTTGGCCAAAAAAGCAGGAACGAGTGTCTGAATGATCCAGCGTAACAAGAGGCGAAACCACCTGAAGACCTACAAGAAGCAGAAAATCTCGAAACAAAGTGCTGAACAGAAGAAACGAGCAGCAACAAGGGCCCGGAAATTGCATTCGCGTCTTTTGCAGCGTCCGGATGCATGCGTTTTGATGGACGATGAGACCTATTTAAAGGAGGACTCAAAAACCCTCCCAGGTCCACAATACTTTACTGCCGTCGTTGGGGAGGATGTGAGCGATGCGGACAGGTCGATTCAAGTGGAGAAATTCGGTCGAAAGGTACTGGTATGGCAAGCAATATGTTCCTGTGGTTTGAAGTCAACCATTTTTTACACTACCGGAACTATAAATGCGGAAATCTATCGATCTGAGTGTCTCCAGAAGAGATTGTTGCCTTTATATAAGAAGCATAGTACACCTCCACTGTTTTAGCCGGATTTAGCGTCGGCTCACTATGCCAAAACCACTCTCAATTGGCTTGCGGAAAAGGGTATAGTTTTCGTTGAGAAAAATATCAATCCACCAAATTGCCCTCAGCTTCGACCCATCGAACGTTACTGGGCAATCGTGAAGAGGGTCTCCAAGAAGACTGGTAAGGCAGCTGGAAACATGCAGGAGTTCAAAAAAATTTGGGCTCAAGCGTCCAAAAAATTCGATGCAACACTTGTCGGGAACTTGATGAAGAGCATTCGATCCGAAGTTCCAAAAATTCGTGAAGGAATAACTTAAATTTCATCCGGTCTTTATTATGTTCAAGTTTAACCTCGTACAATAAAGGATCAATTTTTTGTATGAATAAAATATCGGTTTTCAACATAATTTGAATGAAAGTTTGTGGATAGCTTATTTTCGATACACTCCCTACATTAACACACATTCAATCGTGGATTGTTCGATTGGTTATTGGTGACAGAAGTGTCTCCTTTATCTCCTTGACAGTAATTTTAGGATTTTTTTTAACTTTTCGCACGATTTTGGTGTCCATTCTTGTAATAGTTTTGTGATTCCTGCCCCTACCAAGGCGATCCGCCACTGATCCAAACCTTCTGTACTTCAACCAATTTTTTCCAACAACTGTTTTGCTGATACCGTACATTCCTGTGATAACCCCTTGCGATTCTTCATTTTCTACATCTCGAACCACCAGTTTACGGATACTTGAAGGAATTGATTTTGAAAGCACTGCGTTTTCCATCAATTGTTTTGAATCCAAATGTCAAAACTCAACACATCGAGGGGTCTCCTGATGAGCATGCGTAAGACTTACAAGGTTCTTATAAATGAGCACTTTTTTATGTTACACCTAATTTTGATTAACTCAACAACAAGTATTTTTATAAAATCGAGGTTTACTTGCTATAAATTTCTAGTGAATGTTTTCAATAAAGTATGATTGAATCATCATTTCAAAAATATATCAAGTGTTTCATTTGAGGAGTTGAAATTTTTAGGAAGTGTTTGTTGAATCATGAAGGGTGGGCTCCTTATTTTATCGATGACTGTAAATGCGAGAAACAATTATTAGGACAACTAGAGGTGATCGCTAAATGACCTACTTTACATTGCTCTCATATCCATAATTGAACACGTGGTACAGGTGGCATTGATTGCCTCGCTTCAATCGCATCGTTTCGTATATCATTCGTTTGCTTCGTTGCCTGTGTGAATCATCGAAATACTGTCAAATACATCGGAATCATATTCATTCGAGTGAGCAAAATAGCTAAATATATAGGGTAAGGAACGACTTAATCAGGGGTCACTGTTTTAATCAGTTGTGAGGAAAAAGGTCTAACACTCCTACATTTTCCAAACTATTTTCCATTTGATCGCATGTACCGGAGAGAATGTCTTCATCAGCTCTCTCTCACAGCTAGGCTTGTTGCCAGAATATGATGTTGAACATTGAGATAAAATTTATTTCATATTTAGATGATATGACATCACTATTAATTTCAAGTTTTTCCAGTCATTCGAAGTGTATCTATGCTTATCATCTGGCACTATCATATGCAATGAAAAAATATGTCTCAGAGCTGTCCAACTGTACTCAACAATAAATAATCCTTCTATGTTGTGCGGCAAATTTGGCACCACAGTGGCGTTTGAGTGTGCTTATTTTTCCTCTCTTCTTTGTTAACCATGGCTATTGCGCACCGGTATTGCAAGGTGAAATCCGCTACCTCTTACACATTGAAAAAAGATCTGCTAAACTATGAATCATGTTTGTCGTCATAGCCGCTTTGTCTAACATTACCTTGATAGTAAATGAAATAAGAAATACGCATTGCCAATCTAAGGATCAATGACAGACTAGAAGTTTGGTCGTGTGCGTCTGTCTCATAACCTGCTAGTATTTGAGTTTGTGATCATAGCAATCGACATGTTTTGGTTGATTGTCTTCGAGAGCGGATGGGTAAAAAAAGGGACGGGTTGAGGAAATTGACGTTAGCAGCAAATCGTGAACCTGCCTATTTAATTTTGCCTTCTCACACATGTACTGAATTGCACTTATACAATATTGTTACTTTATGTACGGATTGTGGAGCTGAAGAATTTTCTTGATCGGAAAGCAATCCGCATGCTTTTAATAAGTCCCTGCAATTGCATCGCTGTGATATGTTCAGAGTTTATTGTTTGAAGGTAAGTTTCGATAGATAAGAAGTAAGCAGAGGCATTAACGTTCAAATATGTGCAGTACTATTTATAGTTCAGATACAGCTTCATCAAATGTCCCAGATGGTGCATGCACCGCTTAAAACCTGTCCCGTGCCCTAGCATGTCATTTTCTGAGCAACAATGCTCCAGCATGACAAAAGGAAAGCCTACTACGGCCGCGTTCAATCGTTGTTGAGCAGCGCGGCAGGTGATGACGTGGAAATTGGGAGAATCAACCACCTTGGTTTCCATACTGAACCACAATTTCAAACTGTTTGTATAAATTATATTTCAAACTAAATAAGGTAAATAATTTGGAAGGCTAATTGGGACACATTTTGAAATCGTTCTAACATAGGGGACCAAAAATTTCAAAACATGCACCAGTCTAATAGACATACATGGCCGGGTTTTTTTTTGTTCATCCGTAGAAATACTTCAGCATTCATTCAGTCGCTCCAATCTCAAGCAAAGGGGGATCACTTTTCAAACTTTTGGAGCCACTGGCGGTGTCGGGCAGGAGGAAGGCGAAAGGCAGTGTATGCATATTTGAAGGCAAGAAGCTTTTCCATTTCCAGAACATGACTGAACCACACTGAGGTGAGTGGAGAAGAACTGCAATATAAAAATGAAATTCCTTTCCGCTGCAGTGATTCATTTCAATTATGCTACGGTCGGTTGAAAAGGCTTACCTTTGATTGGAGCACAGGTGTATGCGGGATTTTTTTTCTTTTTCTTAAATCGGATCAGATGTTGGTTCCATATTTTGAGATGTTCTCAACTTCAATAGACCTGTACGGAAAATGCTAGCTTATTTAGTCTGGACTCTTTCCCGTACACCTTCCCGTTGTTTTGAGAGACCTTTTGGTTTGCCATGCACAGGAAAAGCTTAGCCCAGTTTCTCAAGTACGTTATTCATGTATACCAGAAATGTGCAAGAAAATTATGAAGGTTGCTGATGGGTGGGAAGCATTGATTCACCATTTAGTTTGGGTCGGATAAATCAACACAACACTGCTAGTAGATCGTTTTCGTGGAGGACTGGCGATGTTTTTTGGTGATTTGGATCTACAGGAATAACTTTCCCAAGAAATTTACTTAACATCAAACAATCAGATCTCATAAACCTAAAGAATGCTTTGTTATGAGGTACATTTCTCTCAAATTAGACTGATTACTCTCGTGTCTTCATTGGCATGAATTCAAGGATGCAGCCCACCTTTAAGACTTTATTTTTGAACGTCTGAAATCGATTCAATAAGCGAAACGGGAGTACGACGAATTTCGCTCGCCATCGTTTGCGTGTTGGTTTCATTTTCGTGGAAGTCAATTATTATTCATTTCGGCAGCATATTAAATGTACTCTGCTACTTGCTGGCACTGTCAAAGCGTTATCAACTTTAGAAGTTATTTGTTTGCCAATAAATTGCTTTTATAGAGATTCAAGGACGTTCGCTTATTTGATTTCATGTACATGTTTGGTAATAGCTTGTCCCGTCTCAGAATTGGTTAGAGACTTATAAAATTCAGATTGGTCAGCTAAAGAGAATGCAATGAATTTAAATTTTAAATAGAAAAAAACAAAATCTAATAAGTTAATGGTATTAAAAACCCACAGATCTTAATAACTTTCGTTCTGAAAGTCCCTCGAATATCGGTGCTTTGGGACAACCTTCCTTAGGTGAAACACAAACATATAAGGTGTAAGAAAAAAGAGAAATAATTCAAGAAATGTGAAAGATGGAATAATTTACAAACTAACTCTAATATGTTGAGCTCACATCAACACTTTGAAGTTTTGATAACTGTAAGGATTAATTTCGGATGGCGATGAAAAAAAATAAAAAAGACAATTCAATGGAACAAATTTTTCTTAAATTTTAGGTTTTTTATACCTTACGCAAAAATGCATTCGGTTGGTATTACGGCAGTTGGCCGAATCCTTAGCGTTGGCCAATGAAAAGATGGATGCCGGAATGTTCTTCAGCTCTTTCGTGGCCTTGGTGATCAGCTGCTTCTCCGTTTTGGCTACGGAATTATTGGCGTAGATCCTCCGTTTGAAGACCACCCATAAATTTGGGGTTGGTAATCTTCGGTACAAGATTTATCTTCCATCTCCTCCAGTGATCTGATATCATACTGGGCCGAGGCCAGGTCCAGCCAAAATGCCACATCCTTTTTTGCGTGATACTCCTAACATGACATGTCCCTGGTGGAGAACGTAAAGTACCCGGTCCCCTGTCAGTCGTTGCCGTCCAGCGCCAAGATGATCTCGTCATCCATTATGACCACTACGGCTCGCCCGGTTTGTGTTTTTTTTACCAGCCACTCAGAAACAGGCCGGTCTCGGCTGACGTTTCCGCATAAAAATGTCCATCTTGACCAAGTACTTCTTCATCGTTCACCTTCGGCCCAAGGTGCTGAACGATCAGGCCATCTTGCTCTCAGTCTTCCTCTTTAACTTCTGCTGCACTTTACGGTCACGCAGCACTGTTGGGCGGCCGGAACCAGGCTTCCGTTCGACGCTCTTGCCTTTCTCCAGAAGAGCGAGGATGCTGTGAATGCTAGATCGCAGGAGTTTTTGAGGCCGGAAAAGATTCTTATGATAGTTTGAGACCCCTCCCATCTCTGGAAGGGGTGCTCACATACAAATGAAGCACACATTTCTGCATAACTCGAGAACTAATCAAGCAAAGGAAACCTAATTTGGCATGTGGAGGTTTTCTGGAGGTGAAAAATGTTTCAATGGTGTTTTGAGACCCTTCCTCTCTCTGGTGGGGGGGGGGGGGGGTCTCATACAAATGAATCACAAATTAAATTTAAACTAAATTTATGAAAATTTGTATGTAGGGGTTTTTGGGACCGGAAAAGGTTCTTATGATGGTTCGAGACTCCTTCCCTGACTGGAAGGGGGTGCTCCCATACAAATGAAATACAAATTTGTGCATAACTCGAGAACTAATCAAGCAACTGGAACCAAATTTGGCATGTGGGAGTTTTGAAGGCAGGATTTTTTTTTATGGCGGTTCGAGACTCCTCCCCTCTCCGGAGGGAGGGGGGCTCCCATACAAATGAAACAGAAAGTTCAACCAAACATGACAATTATCCATGCAACTAAAACACAAAATGTGTATTACGTGGGGAAAGCAGCATGTTCTGATAGAAGTTTGAACTTTCTTTTTAGTCACGAATGGGGGATGTTTGAGCTACTCTCAGTGCTACATACACACAAGAAGTTAATCTAAGGTTATGCAAGAGAAAATAATGTTAAAACTGAAACGATACGGCGTAGTTTAAAGATAAATGTTTTGTCAATGAAATGCTTCTACACAGAAAGAAAAACCATGGTAGAAACTAAAGATCTGAGGGCATTATTAAAAATACACACCTACGTATAATTTTGCAGAAATTACACACAATAGCAAACGAAAATATTTGAACAAAACTCATTCCTAAAAAAAAACCATAAAAGCGCCAGTTCTATTATATTTTCATAGACCATGGAATAACAATATATGGCGGAACAGCAAAATCAAACCTTATCAATCGTGATTCTACATTCAATGCCTCACTCAGAACGTGCTTGAAATTACTAAAATCAACACCGATAAACGTACTATACGCGGAAGCAGGTGAAATCACAACAAAAACTGAGAAAAATGGTTAGCTAAGCAAGAATCAATTAAAAAATTCGCATACAATAAACTGATAATGACATCACCGAAAAAATCTTAGATATAGAAAAACTTCCAAAATATTACACTTTTTTATAACAAACAATAAATGAAAATAATAATCTAATAATAACAACTCTACACAAACATATAATAAATTTAAAAAGAACATCGAAGATGACATCAAAACAAACATGCTAGAAATTAATACAAATGATATGAATAATAACACATTGAGAACAATATTTTTAAACTTTTTAAAATAAAAAATGATAGCTTCCATCAAGTATGTACAGATAATTGATTGATTATGTAATACTACCATCTATTGATGCAAGGTAACTTTGCATAGCAGTGAAATAATCTGAAAAACGATTTGATCAGGATTCTATTATTGTTTGTGATCATCAAGCTCCTGTATGAAGGGCCAAAAACGTTTGGGCTGTCCCGTAAGCAGAGTCACTTACGTGAAACCCGTGAATTTAGGGAAGAGACCCTCCTTCCAAAAGCAAATTCACACTCACAGCACTAGAATCGAGCCCTCGAGTCACAGAATAAACCCAATAGATGGGGTCGAAAAGCCTGCCCTCGTTCCGCGAAATGTTTACAATAGGGAGGAGGCAGTCCCATGCTCCCTATCGAAATCGTTACACTTGAGTGCCCTGATGGTCCCTCCCTCTCTCCGTTATATGTTATTTAATGTTTAGTTTATTTTGTACACAAAAAATTAAGATATCATTATTGACAAAAATGCTAATTTATTCAAATTCAAACATGAATGATGTACATGGAATTACAAGTTACACATTCCACAAATTAAATTACTTGACCATGTAAAAAGAGTGGCTGCAGTAAGTCAATACGACAACATAATATGCGTATGAACAAAATACATCTGACATCCAATGGATTGTTACTGAAAAATAAACATAAATTAAATTACATATAAGACATGTTGTAATATTTTTTCCTCCATACTTTTCTAGTAACATTTCAAAGATAGCAATTGGAGTGATCGAAGAGTTCGGTTTGAGGATTCCTGAAATAAATGGCTTACCTTACCATAATACCACTACAATATTAAAACATAATCCTACATTGCTTATAAGCACATGCCAGTCTTTTATGAATATAGTAGTTCAAGTTCAGAAGGGCAATTTTAAATTAAATGTTACACAGATAAAAAAAACATTGATTTTTTGCGCTCTCTAATGCACATAAAGTGAATGCTAGGTTTGGCAGAAAATAATGGAATATTTCATGTAAATTTAAGCCAGATAACGCCTGAATCTACCCTGTTGTATGAAAGATCGCAAACAATTTCGTTGCTTATGCCTCATTTCGTTTGGAATTAAATGAGGGGAAATTTTACTTACCTGTTAAAATTCATTTTTTTTTTTTCTGTGTTATACTGATATGCTGAGAAACTTATTGAGCCTTTGATGCCTGTCATGTTGCTCCACGGTCTTACATGGTTTTGGAATGCAAAGATGATTCCAAAGCGTGCTGAAATTATTAATAAAACGAGAATGGAAAATATACAATATGATTTAAAGGTACACGATGCTCAGTCGCACCCCCTCACTTCGCTATTGACAGATTTACAACATCGTCCAGGCTACGCCAACCAGCGTCTTCATGTTTCAGCTGGCAGTCTTGTGTGATCATATGACTCGTGGAGGCGTGAGGTAAGAACTTGTGAGGACCAGAGGTCGATCACACTCTCCTTCGAAGTTGTCAACTCACAATTTGAAGCCGCCATAAAGTATGAAAAGATGAATCAAAAATAAATGAATATGGCTAGAAAATAACAACGAAAAAATTAAATGCAAGGTAAGTAAAGAACTATCACTGTAATTGTTGTTTTTTGTATCCTCCCATGTGCGGAGTAATGATCAAGGACAACAAAGCTTTGATTTGACATCAACAGAACTAGAATCGGTACATAAACTGCTCAGTATGTAATCAAAGACTGAACTGTTTGGTTACTATTATAATAAGTACGGTTTTCGTTCATATTTCCATAACGAAATGTCCGAATGAAAAAATTAATATGACGAAAAATTAAAATTAATAGCGTTATATGGAAATGTGATAGTTTTCATTTGCTACCAATGGATCTGAAATCGTTTCACAAACAGCTGAGAAACCGATGTGATTCGAATGTAATATGACACTCGGCCCTCCAACAAATGGCTAGAACTAGATCAAAGCAAAAGGTAGTATAAGAGCACGATCGGCCGCATACTCTTTCACCAGTCAAGGGAGTATCCTCCATCTTGCCTACCCTGCATCTGGGGTAGCTTGGTAAAAGACTATGCGCCCAATCCGTATACTTCCGTTAAAATGCCCTCCGCCCGTTTTCAACTTTGTATCTTTCAATTTTCACAGCCTGCTGTTACGCTAAACGGCACTATCAATACTTTCTCTTCAATTCTTTTCGTTCTAGCAATAAATTACTGTCCACTCCTAAAGCCTCTCATATTGATGGGAGATTATCTGCTTTTGACCAATTTAATCAAAGAACGATCAGTTATGAATGTAGAATTAACGGTAATAGCCACCGCATTGGATATCATAAACACAAAACAAGAAAACAAATTTGTCATTTGTACGGACTCAAAATCAGCTCTTACTATTTCAAATAACCAAATCATGAAAGATAATTGACAGCTATCGATGCAAAAAGAAAACAACCGTTTTCCAATAGATGGCGCAACCAGTAAATATCAGTGAACAATGTCGAATCAAAACGCCTCATTGTAAGACTAGGCATCTGTCAACAACTCCACTCCATTGCATTTGTTTATTTTTATCGGTAGCATATGGTTTAGAGCGCACAAAAATGTCGAGATTTGAGCCAAATAAGTGTCATTTGCGGGAGGGTTTGCTTTTTGCTTTCCTTTAGAAAAAATCTGCGACTGAAGCGCATCGTATGATTGTTGCAACTTATATTGATGCTGCAATTGGCGAAAGAACGTGTCGTAATTTCAGCGTAGAAGACAAGGAACGTCCCGGACCGGTGAAAAAGTTTGAAGATGAATATTTGGAGACATTACTGCAAGAAGATTCATGTCAAACGCAACACGAACTTGCTGATTCAGTGAGTGTGAGTCGACAAGCCATTTCACATCGTTTGGAAGCCTTGGGAATGAGCCAAAAGCAAGGAAATTGGGTACCATACGACTTGAAGTCTAGAGACTTCGAAACGCGTTTTTTCACCTGTGAACTGCTGCTCCAACGACAAAAAAGGAAGGGTTGTCTGCGTCTTATTGTTACTGGAGATGAAAAGTGGATCCATTACGATAACACGAAGCGAAAAAAATCGTGGGGTCACCCCCGTTAATGCATCAACATCCCAGCCAAACATTCATGGTTCGAAGCTTATGCTGCACAGATAAAAAGAAACATTGAATTTTCTGCGTTATCTAATGCACATAAAGGGAATGCTAGTTTTGGCAGAAATTAATGGGATATTTCATATAAATTTAAGCCCGATAACGCCTGAATCTAGCCTGTTGTATGACAGATTGCAAACATTGTTGTATGGCGCATGAAAGATTGCAAACAATTTCGTTGTTTACGCCTTCTTTGGCTTGGAATTAAACGAGGGTAAATTTTACGTGCCAGTTAAAATTCATTTTTTCCTTGTGTGTTGTGGGGGGGCCACCCGGCGGATATAATATAGCGCGCGGCCAGGGGAGAACAACACACGAGCCCGCCCCCCACCACACCGCCCGCGGCGACCAGCAGAAAAAACACACCACCACAACACCAACAACACCACAACAAAATCCCGCGCACCACGCCCCCCCACCCCCACCCCCCACACCACACCACCCACCACCCAACACCACACCGCCACCCCCCCCCCCCCCCACTTCCCACCACCCCCCCCCCCCCACCCCCTCCCCCGAGCCGCCCCGCCCGCGCACCACCCCGCGCACGCCGAGGCCCCCAAAACCGGAAAACCGCCCGCCACAAAACAATATCGACCCCGACCACCGCCACCCAAAAAAAATGGCAAAAAACCCGATCCCCCCCCAGGGGGGAGACCACCACCCGCCCCAAAGGAGGAGAAAAAAAAAAATAACAAACAAAAGGGCTATTCACATTAGGCCGGGCCGAGCCCCGGTCGGGACACGACCGAGTTATGCTACGGATTGATTGTTTGAGTGCAGTGTGCGACCGTTCACATTAATGCACCGGGCCGTGTTCGTGGTCTCACCGGTGTTTGACCGGGCTGGTAAAAAATATTTCTTGGCAACGATATTTTTGACGGCTCGGTCTCAGCACGGCTGGAAGCATGCGCTTTAATTTATATGTAGTTGTGAGCGCTCTGCACAACAAGCGTAAATCATGTGTTTTGTGAGAATGTAGAAAACTTATTTGGTGTTCCAAGCTAATTTGATTTGCGTTTTAAATTTGTCTTTACCAAAATGATCCGAATGTTTAGCCGGGAACACAATTGTAAGGTGAATTGCTGCTCCGTGTATTTTTTCCTATCGTTTATCTCCCTCTCTCGCAAATTTTCCTCGCAATTATAAATTGATGAATCTCGATAGTTAGTGAATGAACATCAAATCGATCTACATCAGATTTCTTACAGCAAGTAAGCAAACAAACTGATGTGATTAAATATCCAATATCTAGTACAGATTCTGTATTATATCAATTCTAAATTTTGAGGTAATGGTTGCCGGCGAAAATGCTTCAGCGTAAGCCCTTTAAGTAAATGCTTCAAAGATTCTATCAATTTCACCCATTTTTTTAAAAGACTTGAGCAAGGCCTTCTGCATGAAAGACTAGTTATTTATTTTTGTTTAACTTTATCTAGGATAAATGGCCCAAGTGTGTAGGAACGGATTGATTTTAGAAATTTAAAATCAAATAAACTTTTTTCTAAGAATATCAACAGTGACACTAGTTCCATTTGCTCTAAATTTTCCGGGGAAAATGTTCATTTGGCAATTGAATTTACTTTTGAGATTGAAAAGTTCCTCCATAAATAGGAATAGGTGTTCCTATAGTTGCGGCGGTATTTCATAATTCTTGTTTCTACACACTTAGAAATTATGAATTTTACACGAGACGTAATTCATGTTTGTAAACGTAAAGAAAGATTTTGTGTAAAATTATGCCTCCTGAAACTGATACATACGCCATTCGACTAAAGATGTGTTTGATTGAACTTATTGTATCATCTCTTTCAACTCATTCTTATGTACTAAAGGACGCTTTCATGTGTCGGTCTCAGGGGACAGAAATTTACATGACATTTTGATAGTGTGTATAGTACGGCTGTTTAATGTAAATTACCATCTTTTCTGCCAGTGGCAATTAGCAAACACCTTTCAAAAAGAAACATTGTAACTGATAGACGGCAGCACAAGGGTTTACGATGCAAAAACGCTCTCAAAGATAACACAATGTTCAGGAAATATTTCTAAATTAACTAAATTAACGGTTTCAATGCATTATATCATGACTTAAATTGATAAGGTAACGATTAGAAATGCATGATGAGTAACCTATCAACTTTATTTCTTAAGATAACTTTCTAAGTTTGTTTAAGCTGTTCTTGCATTAGTAGTTCAGAACATTTTAAACCGGTTTTCTATACCAGGGTTTCAGTCATAATGTAGAAAATAAAAACTTGAATTAAATCTTATCTAACTATGAAGAGATTTTTGGCGCAGTATTAACTATATTGTTGTACATTTGATTTTAAGTCTCAACATTCGTAGTTCGGGATACCTCAATAGTACTGTACCAGGGGGGCAGTTTCAAAATTATTTTCAAAATTTTGTTCTGAATCTTTCGAAGTGTCTTTTTCTAGTTGTGCATTTTGACCATATTGGCACAGCAAAAAGCAAGACCAGTCTAAAAATTTGTTTAAATATTAGCAATTTATTTTTTAGCTTAGTCTAAAATTCCTGTTTATAAAAGGATATTCATATTTTATGTATTTATTACATATGGCATGAATACATTAAAAATGATATTTATAAGTTACTTTTTGTAGAATTATCAGTCCAAGATATTTCAATTGACTTGACCATTTAATTGGCACTCCGTTCATAGTAACTATTTGACTAATACTACTATGTCACTGACTACTACAAATATTCAAGAAATAAATTCTGAACTTATGTGGAATTATCATACATTGAATTCCGGAAGCGTTGGGAGAAATCTTCCATTTTTGTAAATAAGAAAAGAAAAGATTTTTTTTTGTCATCAGCTGGAAATAACACGAATACTTCTTCCTTCATCGGAAAACTCCCGAAAAACACATCTGCATGATTTTATGTTGAGTAAGCTTCTTAATCACCAAATCTAGTCATATAAAAGCATTTTCAACCGTTATAAAACTTGTGTGTTGCTTAGGCTCTGTATCGTCAGTAAACAAAAATAAATAAGGCGGTCCTAAGTGAAAATATTATGCAAGATTGGAACAAGAGGAACAATGGAACAATGCTACCCTGGGAAACTCCAGCTCTCACAGGTAATTTATCAGATTAGGAATTCTGATAATTGAGCTGCAGCGATCTTTCAGTTAAATAATGTTACTATGTAGAATGAAAAGTTAAACTTTTTCAATTTAGCAATTGAACCTTTATGCCAAACATTGTCGAATGCTTTTTTTTATGTCTAGGAGAGAAACTCGAATTGAGCACTAGCCCTTCAGATTTGTTAATTATATTTTATCAAGATTCTGCTGTACCGTACTTTACAAATTTAACGGTCAGATTGATTTTTTTTAATGGTTGGATTATCCTTAGCATAAGCATTATAATGATTAACATAGGTATGAGCATTCATCTTTGGTTTTATCTAAGCATTCATCGATGGTGTTGTTTCTTAACGAATTTTATTGACATATCTGATCGCTAGAAATTAACGCCTTAGCTTCAACGTGAATTGTGAAATAATTTGAGTTCTGAAAATGGCTTCTCAAGCTGAAGACAAAGCTTAAAGAGAAAACAAAAATGGCGATCGGGTTTTTTGTTTAGGGCCTGTTAATAAACCACGAAGACACATGTTTAAAAATATCAGACTCTCCTCCTCGTAGACTTTTCTCCAAACATATTTTTGAAATTTGGTATGGAGCGTACAAACTGGTCAGACCACCTTACCCCAGAAAAGTCTACGAGGTTTATAAATGGCTCCTTAGTTATTGTTTTAATCTTTACTAAGACACTGTAAAAAACGGAAAGCGAAAGACGAAGGAAAATATTCAACCCCGAAAGCGAACCACCGATGCACCAACTCGACTGTCGAACTGTGATAGTTTTATAGAATACTGGTGTTTGTTTTATGAGCGATAAACAAAGAGTGTGATTTATTGGCAAGAGCGGCTTTTATATCATTCCATGCAATTGTTCTTCATCGGAAATAATTTATCAAATAAATCTTCTTATTTCAATATAGGCAAATTTTAGTTCAAGGCATATCATAACAAATATCTAAATTCAATGTTTGTCTACACACAAAACATATTATAAATTCATTATATCGGATTATATTTCACCAATTATGAAGTGCGGACTATTCGTGATTTAAAAAAATGATGGCCAGTCCACGGTGTAACGTAAAAATATCGCATCCAGACTCGATCTATTATTTACAATATCCGAAAATGTAAAATAAAGATCATGAACAATATTCAAAACATCCATTAAAATGTTGACATGTAATTAGTAAGTGAATGTGAGGAAAATTCTATGACAATTCTTGTTTACAGCTCACTGTAAACATTTCAAACATCTTCCCGGTCAGGGCATTCTAATTTGGTTTTTGAAACAATTTCAACGTCATATTCCGGTAAGCAGGGAAATTCTTCATTATCAATCAGTGAAGTTTATACGCAACTTGGTTGGTGAGGATAATATTGGAAGAAGCATCGACTATATCGACAAACTTATCAAGCGGTTATTGTCAAGTGAGAAATTGGCAATTATTGCTGAGTACGTCAATAATTTTGCGGTCGACAAACATTTCAAAAATGTATTTTCAAGCTTTCAACTATCAAAAATGGATTTTTGATACATAAAATTTTGACTGGTTAAAACCAATATATGTGCGAGTTAACGCTGCAATAACTAAAAAAAAAACAACTGAGATCCGTTGATGTTAGCGTGAAATCTACATCATAGAATCCCGGAACAATCCCGGTACAGTGTGAAGTAAACAAAACATACCGGCCGTGAAATAAAAGCTTTTCGATTTCGGCCCGGGCACGGCCCGGCCTAATGTGAATAGTCCTTAATTAATGGAGTGGGGGGGGGAAAGGTTTAAATTGGTTTTGAAAGTGCGAGGGAATTATAGTAGGATTAGGGTGGGTTTTCCCTAGAAATTTCAAAAGGCCAGAGCCGTTCGAGATCGCAAACAATTGAGCTGAAATGTGGGGTAAGAGCTGATTATTAATCGATTGATTGGAATGAAGCTGAATCCATACTTTGAACCACCCTAATGATTATACCGTTTACCTTTCTTTGGTAGCAAATCTCCGTTTTTTTTATCATCAATTACGCCTCTCTTGCCGCACTGCCAGCTGACGCTGGGATGGGATTCTACGTCAATACCGACAGGATGAAAAGCTTTCTTATCCATTTACCCAAGATCGGAAACATCTCTACCAGAATAAATCGAGCCTCGATTCCCGTTTCCCGCATACGTCAGAGCAAAGCTGAGCTACCAATTCCGTCCGTTTTCGGCCGTCAGAATATGAATAAGAATCACTCATCAAAACACAGCACCAAGAGACCACCATCAGTTTTCCATTGCATAGGAAAATAAACCTCTACAGCCTCCCACCGTTCGATGGTCCCTAACCCCCCATCTCTCCATCCCTTCGGACATCGACAGCATGATACGACACGATAAGAATAAGAACCCTCCCTGTGTGGGTGTTTTGTTTCTTATTCAGCTGTTTTAGAGCACCTTATTGCTTGCGTGTTCTCCACTCGGCTTCCTTCTTGGCTTGTGCTCATGAAAATCGTTGAATGCTTAGTCACTTTTTCGGTTCCTCCCCGGTTTCCACCCCCTAGGCGGACGGAGGCCAAAAAAAAAACAAGGGGTGAATAAATTTACCTTTCCCATTTGCCCCCCGCACCCCGTGGGCAGTCTCCAGCGCAACAGGAGTAAAACGGAACGAACATGCAACTCCACTCATTTGACAGAACTTCCAACAGCCGATTGCTGTAGAAACCTGGCGAAGCGTGGAATATCAACATGGAAGTCAAACGAAATTTTTCGACAACAACCTGAGGAAAGTGTTTTGCCTCAGTTGGTTGGCGAGCGCTCGCTCTCTCGTTTCTGGCGTCATCTTTGAGAGGTTCTCACTCTCGTGGCGACACTTGCGTGGGTGTTTTTCGAAACCTTGCTCCGGCGCGCGAGAGCAATGTTGTGTGGTTTCACTCAGTCACAGTTGTAGGATTTTTTTCAACTGTGCGTTCCGGTTGAATCAATATGGAATCATATTACATATGCAAAAGTGCGTTTTGGTCGAGCCGTGTGCGTGATTGTAGGCTTTGTTTACGCTGCACACAAACGTAAAAGTATATCCATCAAACCGATGTCTTGTAGTATTGTTTCGCGAAGGTGATACTGATGTCTTGATTTTGGAAGTCTTTGTGGAGCACAAATAAAGGGTGTATTCGATAAAAATGGCACACACATATATACTCATCAAAATTAAACTGATTATCGGATTTTCTTGAAATTTTCAGGGAATGAAGAACTACTAATGAGTTTTGATTTACAACATTTGTTTTATTCAATTTCGTCTCCCATCCCGAATGCCCGCACCTTCCTTTTCACTCCACCCATCAAATTTTGTACAACCGATTTTCCCAGTGTTTTTGTTGTTTTTACCCAAATTTTCTTCAATTCTAGCTCTGTTTTTATAGTTTTGGGATGTTTGCGAAGTTCCGTTTTCATAATTGCCCAGAATTTTTCAATTGGACGAAGTTCCGGTGAATTTGGTGGGTTCATATCCTTTGGCACAAAATTGACTCCGTTGGCTCGGTACCACTCCAATATGTTTCGAGCGTAGTGGCAGGCCAAAACAGAGTTGATCCTTTGTGCTTCTTAATGAATGGCAAGAGACGCTTCTTAAGGCACTCTTCCGTGTAAATCGCACCGTTTATTGTTCCGGAAATGATGAAGGGAGCACTTATTTCACCACATCCGCAAATCGCCTGCCAGATTAGAAACTTCTTTGCAAATTTCGATAGTTTCTTCTTTCGAACATCCTCCGGAACATCGAACTTCGACTTGGCAACGAAATATTCTTGCCCAGGAAGTTGACGGAAGTCGGCCTTGACGTATGTTTCGTCATCCATCACGATGCAACCGGATTTGGTGAGCAGCTTCGTGTAAAGTTTCCGGGCGCGGGTTTTCGCAGTGATGTTTTGTTTTTCATTCCGGTTTGGGGCTTTTTGCACTTTGTAAACATGTAACCCAGCACGCTTCATGGTTTTCTGCACAAAACCGACTGACACCTTAGACTTTTTAGCGACATCTCGAATTGACATGTTTGGACGGTTCTTGAATTGTTGTACGACTTTCCAGGCCATTTAACTGTCCATTGGACCACTTTTACGACCACTCCCTTCCTTCCTTTGGACACTCAGACGCTCCTTGAAGGTTTTTATTACACGAGACACAGTTGTATTTGCAATTCCAAGCCTTTTAGCAATCCACCGGTGGGACGCCCCTGGATTTTGATTGTGAGTGCACAACATTTTCTCACGGACAATTTCTTGTTTCGACGACATGACTGGAACTACTGAATGTATAACTATGAAACTCGGCAGATGTAAATAATACACTATGGATAAGATCTATTCAAATTTCTAGGTTTTTTACTCATACGATTCAAAAGTTACAGAAGATTTTCTGTGTGCCATTTTTATCGAATACACCCTTTACTAGCGCTGCGTAGTGAGCTATTTCTATGCCTCTACAGGTTAACTTAGATATAACGTACCCTAGAGATAGCGTCACTCGATATAGCGTCACTTTTACCTCGATATAACGTACACTTTTTTGATGTGTGGAAAATTTCTTCCAAATTAGTATTAAGAGTACCATGAACAATTATTTGAAGACCATATGGACCGTCAATAAACGACGTGGTTATTCTGGGGAGGAGGTGCGAAGAGGCCGGGGGGCTTTCTGAACAAAATCCTTGTTTCATATAAATTTTAAAAATTATGTATGGACATGCGACCACCATGGAGGAGGGGGGTCTAAGAAACCAAAAAATGGGACCACGTTGTTCATGGATTGTCCTAAATAAACCTTCCATCTCCATATTGGTCACCCGTTGTTCTTATAACAAATTTAAGCGAAACGTCTGCGACGTCGACCACAAATTGGGGTGCATTGGCCTACATCGGCGTGCGGCTACTCAAGTCAAGTGAAATATGCTTTTGTTTATCGGTGGGATTAGATAGAGCAATTCTATGCCCAAGCACCGTTTAAGGATAAAATGCTGTTAGCGTTGCTGAGAGGCAAAACGCAGTTGACGCCGCTGTTTCAAACCGGTACGCCAAAAACAGAAACGTCAACGGGGTGTTAAAGCAAGGCTACCAGCATTTAAACCCTCTAAAAACGTTACTTGAACGTACACTCGCTCTATCTAACCCTGAATAAAAATAACTGCTTGAACATGTTTAACACAACTGATGATTGTTGCTAGGTGCTTTAAATTTGACGATTTTATTTTATGTTGGTAACACTGAGCAGCTCGACACATTGATTTGAAGATAATATCATAACGAAACTTATTCAAAAAAATGGCTCCGAAAATGTCCAAAGACAAAGCGGTTTGTCGTGGTTTTGACCGACAAAGTGAAAATAAAGGGCGAACACGAAATTATTGCGACACCGAAAATGTCATGCCAATTTTCTTATAATGTTTAGAATCAAACCAAAATTTTAGGGTAGTTTTATACATATATTTACTTCAAAAATCAAAAGAAAAGTTAATCGATGGAGCCTTGAGTGTAAAATTGAACGCATTTTCGCTTGATGCCCTCCATCAAAGTCTTTACAGTGTCATCCGGTACCAGTTTCTCAGTTTTTTTTTTTTCATTTTCTTAACATGTCCTTCTCGTCTTTGACTGTCTTCTTGCTCTTCCGAAGTTCCCGCTTCATCATTGCCCAGTACTGCTCCACCGGGCGCAGCTCCGGACAGTTTGGCGGATTCATGTCCTTTGGAACAAAATGGACAGAATTGGCCTCATACCACTCCAGGACACTTTTAGAATAGTGGCATGATGCCAAATCTGGCCAAAATAGCGGAGCTTTGTTTTGCTGCTGCAAGAACGGCAAAAGGCGCTTCTCGAGGCACTCAGATTTGTAGATCTCGCCATTTACTGTGCCCTTTGTCACGAAAGGCTCACTCCTCAGTCCGCAAGAGCAGATGGCCTGCCAAATGAGATATTTGGAGGCGAACTTCGACATTTTCTTCTTCTTAAATTTGTCGTCCACATAGAACTTGCTCTTGCCGGTGAAAAACTCCAACCCCGGAATTTGCTTAAAATCGGCTTTTAAATACGTTTCGTCGTCCATCACACAGCAGCCATATTTTGTCAGCATCTTCTCGTAGAGCTTCCGTGCCCGAGTTTTAGCCGTCGATTGTTGCCGCTCATCGCGGTTTGGGAAGTTCTGTACCTTGTATGTATGTAGTCCAGCTCTCTTCTTTGCATTCTGGACGTAGCTCTGCGACATGCCGATCTTTTTAGCCAAATCACGGCTTGAGACGTTGGGATTTGCTTTAATCATCCGCTTCACCTTTCCCTCCGTCTTTTTGTTCTCCGGTCCCGGTTTTTTTCCAGCTCCTTTGCCGTGGTCCAACGTCAACCGCTCCTGGAACCGCTTCAACACTCTGGAGACGGTTGAATGGTGAATGTTCAACATTTTTCCCAACTGCCGGTGCGACAGGTCAGGAAATTCCAGGTGTTTGGAAAGAATTTGTTCTCTCGACTCGCGTTGGTTCACCTCCATTTTCGTTGAATCGAAAAACACGACTTCGAGTTTGACAGCATGTAAACAATACACATCAATGAGAAAGTGTGCAAAATTTTGTTGATTTTTACCCAATGGTAAAAAAGTTATGTCCTGTTGAATGTGTCGCAATAATTTCGTGTTCGCCCTTTAATTCAGGATTTGGAAAAAGAAATGTCTGTAGGGTCGGTAATGGAAAAATATTACAT
This sequence comes from Aedes koreicus, assembly GCA_024533555.2. NCBI lineage: Eukaryota > Metazoa > Arthropoda > Insecta > Diptera > Culicidae > Aedes > Aedes koreicus. The sequence continues at coordinate 34,134 of JAHHFK020004300.1, forward strand.
AAAATCTCGATCAACGGTTAGCGGCATATAGCGCGCCAAGGTAAAAATACTGTCAAAAGTGGCGGAAGTGCAAGGAAATATCTGTAACAACTGTTCCAGAAAGTATAAGCACACCTTATTTTAACGGTCACTTTGAATATAATGAAATATTTCAACATGTTTTCTGCATCCTTTTGTTTGCACATTTCTGAATGACATAGCATCAAAAAAGTGCTCAGTTTTGTGTCACCCATCAAAATGCGCGGCCTTACTCCGGAACAACGAAAAAGTATCGTGCACAAATGGTGCACTGTGAGCGGACTCTCCTTGAGAAAATTGGCCAAGGAAGAGGGTGTAAGCGTCGGAGCGGTACGATCTGCGATTCGAAAATATAGAAAACAGTATACGTTTGAAGTTGCACCGAAGAGTGGTCGGAAATCCGGTCCTGTTAGTCCGGATATCGATAAAAAGGTCAGGGATTCCTACAAGCGAAAACCAGCGACTTCCGTTCGGGATGTTGCGAAAAAACTAGGAACCTCGTCGAGTAACGTCATGCGGCTAAAAACGGCAGCAGGATAAATGCACCCTTCTTTTTGGGGAAATGCTCCTTAAACTTTGGAAAAATGCTCCTTAGATGCGTTTGCCCGGTATAATGCAATCGGAGGTATTTACCTTCTGGTTAGTGCTTGCCGGTTGTTTTGACGGATCTTAAGTTTCTTCAAGATTGTATAGCGGAGCTTCGCTCCGCAATCTTCGAGGTAGTTTTGACGGGTTTAAATTTCATTTTGACGAGTCTTAATTTCATTTTGAAGAGTCTTAATTTCGTTTTGACGGGTCTCAATTTCGTTTTGATGACTCTTAAATTCAGAAACTTAAAACCCGTCAAAACTCCCGGCAAGCGTTAACCAGAAGGTTAATACCTTCGATTGCATTATATCTGGCAAACGCATCTAAGGAGCTTTTTCCCAAAGTTTAAGGAGCATTTCCCCAAAAAGAAGGGTGCATTTACCCTTTGCCGCTAAAAACATACCGGAAGCAGAAAAAACCCCAAAAGGAACCCAAAACAGGCCGCGTCCGTGAAACCACGGGCCCGCAAACTCTACGATTCGTTATTGTGTAGAAATTCTGAGTGTATAATAATGGACGATGAAACGTATATGAAACTAGATTACAAAACGCTTCCCGGACCACAGCTCTATACTGTAAGCGAAGACAAAGACATCCCCGAAATGGAGAAGGCAATTTTTACCAAAAAATTCGGTAAGAAGGTTATGGTTTGGCAGGCAATATGCGAGTGTGGTAAAACATCTAGTCCGTACATCACAACGGAGACGATGAACACTCAGAAATACGTTAAGGAATGTCTCCAGAAGCGATTATTGCCGATGATCAGGCAGCACGAAGGTCAAATAGTGTTTTGGCCTGATTTGGCGTCATGTCATTACGCAAAGGACACTTTAGAATGGTACAAAAGTCAAAATGTATGTTTCATGCCGAAAGACATGAATCTGCCGAACTGCCCGGAGGCACGGCCAATCGAGACTTTTTGGGCTTTGACCAAAGCAAAGCTTCGAAAATTCATAAAACCAGCGGACGACATCCAAAAATTTAAAAAAGATTGGCCAAAAGTGGTAAAAATTGTGGGAAGTACCACTGTGCAGAAGCTAATGGGTCATGTTCGAGGAAAAGTTAGGAGTCTTGGCTATGATTAAATATTTAGATTAAAGGAGAGTAAAATATCATAAACAACACAAATACAAATATGATTTGCCAAATAAAATTATTAAAACTATAAAAAACATGACTTTTTTGTTATTTTGAGAGTGTGCTTATACTTTCTGGAACAGTTTATAAGTAGATTACAGCGTTTACAACCAAACAGGTTTTCATTAAACAATTGCGTTATTACAGCAAATCAAAAACGTTTCAAGAATGCTCAACATCTAGCGCACAGTGGGCAAGAACTGATGAAAACTTGGGAAAAAATCTGTAACTTTTGTCGCATGTTAAGCGCGGCTTGTAAACAAGGCCATTTCCGCTTGGAAATTGTCTGGGAAATCGAATGGATCTAGTTTCAATCGCCGCACGGATATGGTTGTAGAGTTATAAAGCTTATTTTACCCCACTTCCCCTTATATTTTTGAATAATTTATAGACATCTTTGCACGGAGAGGCTCAAGATCAACCAAGTAGAACTAGTCCTATGTAAAATTTCCTGGAAATTCGAAAAGAAGTTGTTTCAACCACCGCACGGCTCTGTGAACGAAGATATGGCTGATTTCACCCCAGTTCCCCTTATATTAATGAATAGTTTATAGATATCTTTGCTCGGAGTGGCTCAAGATCAACCAAATAGGACTAGTCCTATGTGAAATATCCTGGAAAATCGAATAGAGGTTGTTTCAACCACCGCACGGCTTTGTCAACAAAGATATGGCTGATTTCACCCCCAGTTTAACCCATATAGTTGAATTATTTATCTTATTTCAGTTATCTTTAATGGAAGCAAAGGTGCAAAATCAGGACGGATTATCGTTTCGCCTTGGTGTTCGAATCGCCACATTTTCAACTGGTCTTTCATTGGGGCGAAAAAAGCTATATCCAACGGCTGCATCAAATGGGTGGCATTGGGCAGTAGACAAGGATTATACCGTTCTCTCGGAAAAAAATAATTGTCTCGAATGTGGCATGAGAAGAATGCCCATCTACATAAAGAATAATGGGAAACTCTAACATTCTTTCGACAGTCGATGGATAAAGGACTTTGACGATAAAATCATAAAATGCCTTGAAGGAGAAGAAGAAGTCTTTTGTTTTCTTCGGTGACAGAGCAAGACGGTTGCAGTTGTCGGATCTTGTCTAAGGTTTGAACAAGGTGCTAAATAAGCAGGCCATGTTCAGAGTTAGTTTTGAAACGTCTGGAATACTACGTTTTCCATATGTTACTGTGATTGAATCGTAGAAAGCAGACACCGTAACAAAAGTGCAGCTTCTTTAATTTGCGGAGAATTTCATGTGGATATTCTTGTTGTGGTGATTCCACCCAATTAGGCTCCTGCGCACGAATTATTTGCGTGGATTTTTTTTTTGTCGGCTCACAGATATGAGAAAAGACCACGTACTAGCAAATAATGAGCAGTACCATGTTCAGCACGACTATTTTGAAAATTAAGCATAACTAACAAGCACAATTGTGGCACCTACGCTGAAAGTAAGCCGAAAATGGTCAACTCAAGAGTCTTTGAATTCATGCTACTTACATACAATAAGGTCTGTATCCACATTAATCCGGAAACCTTCAAATCATTGTAACTTTTGAAATATTGCACGTAGGAATAAAAAATTTCATTGTGGTTTAGCTGAGAGTCTATGATGAAAAAGACTATGATTGATGTTTACATTTCATGTTTAGTATTCAAGATGGCGACGAAAGAAAAACAAGTGCGCGAGCGAATTATGTACGGGCGTACGGCAAATCCTGACTTGTCAATACGGGACCCTGCAAAAACATTGGATTTGCCTAAATCCACTGTTCACGATGTGTTTCAATCATATTCGGAACGTTTGACGGTGGAGAGGAAACCGAGAAGTGACAAAAACATTGGACGCGCTGATCCTGTCATGGACCGAAAGGTGAAAAGGATATTAACGAGAAACCCACATCTCTCCATTCGAACGGTGGCTCGTATAATAGGGATGTCGCCTGGTCTTGTCCAAAAATCAAAACAACGTTTGGAACTTAAGTCGTATAGAGTAATAACAGTTCCAAATCGCAACGACAAACAGAACTTGGCAGCAAAATCACGGGCTCGACGTTTGTACTTTGAATATTTGACGAAGTTTTCATGCGTTGTTATGGACGATGAAACTTATGTCCTGGAGGATTTCAAGCAGCTTCCAGGGCTGGCTTTTTATTCTGCTATGGCCAGAAATGCTACAGCTGAGCATTTCAGAACGAAGAAGGCATCGAAATTTCCCAAAAAAATACCTTGTGTGGCAAGCAATTTGCACGTGTGGCAAAAAGAGTAAATCTTTCGTCACTACAGGCACAATCAACAAGGAGATCTATCAGAAAGAGTGTCTGCAGAAGCGATTGCTACCCTTCATTAAAAGTCACAAAGAAAAACCTTTGTTGTTCTGGCCCGATTTGGCATCATGCCACTATGCTAAAACTGTGATGGAGTGGTATCAAGCAAATCAAGTGAACATTGTACCAAAAACCTCAAACCCGCCAAATTGCCCAGAGCTACGACCAATCGAGAGATATTGGGCTCTGATGAAGCGGAAACTTTCTGGAAAAGAGCAAGGAATCTTGAAGTGACACTGACACTTCCAGCAAATTTGGACAAAGACGGCATCTACGATTTCTGAAGAGTCTGTACAAACCCTAATGGACGGAGTTAAGCGCAAAGTTCGAAAATTTTATGCAAATACCGAATAACTATGTTTTGTCTTCACGAATTGTTAAAACACATCCCATGAATCTGAAATAAACAACTACGACGGAAATATAATGCGAAATTTATGTTTTATTCATGTTTTGAGGTGTCCGGATTATTGCGGATACCGACCTTATATCATGGCTTTTTATGTCTCACACGAGGACTAGTCATTCTCTAGCTACTTCGATCAAAGATAACGGAAATAGATAAATAATTCAACTATATGGATTAAACTGGTGTGAAATCAGCCATATTTTTGTTCACAGAGCCGTGCGGTGGTTGAAACAACCTCTATTCGATTCTCTAGGATATTTCACATAGGACTAACCCAATTTGGTTGATCTTGAGCGACTTTGAGCAAAGATATCTATAAATATTTCAAGAATACAAGGGGAACTGGGGTAGAACCAGCCATATCTTCGTTCACAGAGCCGTGTGGTGGTTGAAACAACTTCTTTTCGATTTTCCAAGAAATTTCACATAGGACTAGCCCTATTGGTTGATCTTGAGCCTCTCCGTGCAAAGATATCTATAAATTATTCAAAAATATAAGGGGAAGTGGGGTAAAATTACCCATATCTTCGCAGAGCCATGCGGTTGTTGAAACAACCTCTATTCAATTTCGCAGGAAGTTTCACATTGGATTAATCCTATTTTGTTGATCTTGAGCGACTCCGAGCAAAGATATCTATTAATTATTAAATAATATTAGGGGAAGTGGGGTAAAATCAGCCATATCTTTTTTCACAGAGCCGTGCGGTAGATGAAACAATTTCTATTTGATTCTTGAGGAAATTTTACATAGGATTAGTCTTACTTGGTTGATCTTGAGCCACTCCGAGCAAAGGCATCTATAAATTATTCAATAATATAAGGGGAAGTGGGGTAAAAAACGCTCCACAACCATATCCGTGCGGTGATTAAAACTAGTTCCATTCGACTTTCCAGACAATTTACAAGCGGAAATGGTCTTGTTTACAAGCCGCGCTTAAAAGCGACAAAAGTTACAGAGTTTTTCCTTAGTTTTCATCAGTTTTTGCCCACTGTGCAGTGGACGTGACTTCCGCTTCCTGACATGTATGTTCATGTTTGGCAGGTACTTTTTCACTGTTTGGCCGGTTGAACCGACCTCCTGGCCAAGCGCACGCAGCGATGTAACCACTTTTCCCTCGGTCTTCCTCTTCAGCATCCTTTAGAGTCGTCGGCCGTCCGGAACCAGGCTTTCTTTCGATGCTCTGATTGTTGTCTAATAGTGCCAAGATGTTGTAGATGCTGGAACGGATGTCCGTTTTCGACGCGGCGGGATGCCGTTCTTTGAACGCGCACACTTCTGAACGAGTTGCTTCACTGTTTTTGCCATCACGGTTAGAGTTCGACTGATAGAGCTGTCAAATTTTGTCTGCTGACTCCTGATTGATATTGCATGGGTATTTTCGTTAGTGCGGGTGAAGGTAAACCAATGAAAAATCGGCAATTTTTGTCATTTTTTTTTAATGCAAACGTTAGTATGACCGGTTACTAGAAATTAGCAAATAAATGATATCAATTATCTGCTAACAACTGTTGCAAATATGATGCTTGTTTTGCTGGCTAATGAATTGTCGCACAATATTTATGAAGATGTGAATCGATCAAACATAAATCATGGATGACGATTATTAAATAAATCATGGTTGTGATCGATCAAACATGAATAATTGAAAATCCGTCCTTTTTAGGACGACCAATTAAATTTTCCCAGCTCAAGAGTTTGATCGATAGGAATTTATCTAACAAACCGTTCCAAATTCTTGTTAATTGGCAGGCAGCTGTGGCCGAAATAGTTTCAGCTTTCTCCTCGTCGCATACCTTAAATCTTGTGTACAATTTCAAACACAGCTCAGAAAATTAAACGGTCTCTATATCATTTAGAAGCGAAACTATTCTTCCGAAGCGCAAGCTTATGACAAGAGCAGAATACCAAATAGAAATTTTACAAATGGCGACCGTCACAAAATATTGAAACAAATGATTATAACATTCATTAGACATTGCTACGTAGTCCTAGGTCACCTTTGCGTACAACCCCAGTGGGCTGTCCCTTGTAGTTTTTTATTCGATTACTTTCCGTCGGTCTATTTCTTCACGTGGTGACACCAACCGATGCCAGCAAGACGACTCCACCACCTGGATCCTACACATCGCACTCTTTAATACATGAGCCAACGTCAACGACTTTACTTCCTTTCCGAATGAAGACGTGACCAGAGATTTTGCGTCTCAGGAAATGTTACCGACCTCGATTGGGATTGAACCCAGACCTACTGGAGTGCCAAGTAGCAGTTACGCTTACCACTACACCACCGGCGCCGGCTAAAAAGCTCTCAAGTAATAACTGTGGAAGTGTAATCAGAACACTAAATTGAGAACTGGCAATACAGACTGTATTCGATGAAATTTGGTCACACGCAATTGTTCGTAACTTTTTAGCGTGTGGGTAAAATTATTGAAATTTTAACTGAATGTATTTCATTGTGTTGTGTCAATTGTGTAATGAGTTTCGTGAAAATCGGTCGAGTGATTTCAGTGATGGCTTCGAATGAAGAAATAGTGCGCCAACAAATTTTGGGCACTCACTTCGAAAACCCAAGCGCTTCTCATCGATGGATCGGAAAACAGCTCGGAATCGCACATTCAACCGTATCTCATGTGATCAAAACGTTCAAGGACCGTAAACAACCAAGCGGAAGAATGGTAGTGGCAAAAACGTGGCACATCAAATCCGGAGAAGGCCAGGATGGTATTGAACCAATTTAGGCGTTATCCTAACATTTCCATCAGGGATGTTGCGAAAAAGGCGAAAGTTTCAGTTTGTTTTGTGCAGAAAACAATGAAACGTTCTGGATTACATGTGTACAAGGTCCATAAGGCACCGAACCGGAGCGATAAACAGAACTCGGTGGCCAAAACTCGTGCAAGAAAACTGTACAGGGAGTGGCTCACAAAACCGTTCTGCATTGTGATGGACGATGAGACCTACATTAAAGCCCTCACCAAACAAATGCTAGGACAGGAACACTACGTCGCCACCTCTAAGTTGGCCGTTCCGGAGAGTGTACGGAAGAAGAAACTGTCAAAATTCGCCAAAAAGTTCCTTGTCTGGCAAGCGATCTGCGGATGTGGCAAAATGAGTCACCCTTCATCACCTCTGGGACCGTCAACGGACAAATCTACAAGGACGAATGCCTCCAAAACGACTTCAGCCCTTTTTGAGGTCTCACGATAGCCCGACACTGTTTTGGCCGGATTTGGCATCTGGTCTTAGACTGGTACAAAGATAATAATGTAGTTTTTGTACCAAAAGACGTCAACCCTCCAAACACTCCGGAACTTCGCCCAATTGAAAAATTTTGGGCAATCAAGAAGGCAAAGCTCGTTAAAACTCCAAAACTGATAGAAAATGAACTTTAACTAAGGAAAGTGTGGTTAAAAGTAAGTAAGCAAGTTGGTCCTATCATTGCCCAAAATTTGATGAAAGGGGTCAAGGCAAAGGTGCGGGCATTTGGGTTGGGAGAAGAGGTTCAATAAACCAATGATGTCAAAACTCTACCATTTAGTAGCACTTTATTTCCAGAAAGTTTGAAAAGAATCGGGCTCAAGGAAAATTTTTGGTGACCTATTTTGTGTGTCCAAATTTCATCGAATACAGTCTTTACTTGTGATGCAATGAGCTTGAAAATGCCATAGAAGAAGAAGAAGAAAAGAAGAAGGAAAGTGTGATTCGACGAGCGGAGATAGACACGAGTGGTACAATTTTCAGGAAGTCCGTCCGACTTCGCCGACGACATCGGTATCGCAGCACGCAACTTTGAGACGATGGCGGAAAGGTACATCAGACTTGAGGCCGAAGCTAGCCGGATTGGACTTGTCATTGATGCGTCGAAAACAAAATATTTGAACGAAAAGATCTCGAATTCAAATAGACGGACATGAAATCGAAACGGTAGATGAATTCGTGTATCTGGGCTCATTGGTGATCGCCAACAACGACACCAACAGAGAAATAAAATGGCGTATTATATCTAGAAACCATGCTTAATTTGGGCTCCGAAGGACGCTACGGCAGAATAGAGATCGCCGTACCACGAAGTTGACCATCTACAAAATACTCTACGGCCACGAAACATGGTCTATGCTTGTGGAGGACCAATGCGCACTAGGTGTTTTTAAACGGAAGGTGTCATCTACGCCATCTACGCAGGTGTACTGTACTGTATTGCTGGCTGTACTGAACCAGCAAAAAGTAATACATCCCGAATTTTTCACCAATTTATTCTGAGATGCTTCTAAGTTAGCGAGCTTGCTTAAATTTTGATTCAGTCTTCAGCTTGCACAAATTCTGTCATGGTAATTTGCACCGGCACCAAAAAAAATCATTATTATCGCTAGTTGAACAGCAATGATGATAATGATGATAGTAGCAGTAGTGACTTCACTTCAAGTGTTTGAATGTACCGAAGTTCTTGTGCCTCATATGGAGGAGAGTTGGCAAAAAGCTTGTGCAACTTACAGCAGAAAAACGACGACAGAAGCAAAAGCAGAAAATTGATAGTTGAGCAAGCAGCCCGGAATGCTATTTGTGAATGTGTCTGCGGCATTAGATTCACCATGGAGGGAGAGCAAACATTGAAAATGGATGCCATCATTTCCACCAACGGCGCCATCATCTTCTTCGCGTCTTCACTATCGTTTACGGAAGTGGATTTTCCTCTATTTGCACGGTCGATTCCTGCCTTGATGGAGTGAAATGTGTGTTAGATGGAGTCTGCTTTTTTCCTCCCCATTGCCCAACGCTAATTGAAGTCAGGTGGTTTTTATTAGTTTCTCCTCCGACACCTTATCCTGTTTAAAGTTTTCCGGAAGTGGAAAATATAATCGATATAGCTTGTTTGCCTTAAGTGGAGAAGGTATCGACGCGAGCTCATGTTCATATTTTTTCTTACCACACTAAAAGTGACTTCAAGGTACCTTTCACTTGAGAATAATCGTTCGTCAGAAATGGATCGCAATCTATAGATTTCAGAAAATTTCCTAGTAATGGAAGGAATGTCAATCAACAGATTGAAAACGGTAAAACTTGTAAACTTGAAAATTTGACTTTGAAATAACTCATTTACCATCTTGTTCGGCGTTCTCGGGCTCTGAATTCTGTAATTATCGGATTTTATTCGCCGATTGAAGGATTTCGTTTGATCTTCACCGAACCGTAATCATTTGGCATTAATGGCCCATAATTACATCATCGCCACACCTGCGTTTCTGGTGTGCTCAATAAGGGCGCTGAACCAGTGAAAGTGTTTCAAC